>JAGFMF010011830.1:7941668-7978017 GCA_019455555.1 Galemys pyrenaicus | reverse complement strand
TGCACAAGGGACTGAGGTGATGGTGCACCGGTGAAATGGTGGTGGGTACTCCCTGGGGACTACAAATGATGTCAAATATAATTAATAAATAAAAAAAAGTTAGTGTTATTCAAACTTGAATCTGAGCACACATCACTTAGTAGCTTGTTAAAATATGGATTCTAATTCAGTAGATCTGGGGTGGGATCTGAGATTCTATATTTTTATTAGCTTTCAGGTGATGCAGATGCTTCTACATAGAGTTCTATAAGGTTTTAGATAGCAAGGCCTTCACTTACTTGACATGGTTTAACCTTGCTGTAGGGTAAAATGGAAAAGTGGTCAGGCTCTTCTACCTTCCTGTCATTGATGGATACCTGTGGTCCTGCACGTATGCTTACCTCAAGTAGGGTGTGGACATGTGCAAGTGGGCGCACCTGAGTTGAGACAGGGGTGTATAAGGGCAGTGTCATGAGGACGCCAGTAGAAAGAAGGAGAGTAAGCAGAGAAGGAAGGAGAGAGGGAGAAAGGCAGAAGAAGCAGCAGCAGTAGCAGAGACACGAGAGGCTAGAGAGCCCAGAGAGTGAAGATGTTGCAGGGAGGTAGGAAGTCTCCCAGTCTCTTGGCAACCCCCAGTCCCCCTGCCTGCCCTGTACCTGGTTGCCTCTGATATAAACAGCAATAAAACCATGAAAAAGCCACTGAGGGCTCCAGGACGATAACTTGACCCATCTGCCAGAATCATTGAGAACTTGCTCTGTGCTTTGCTGGCACTACATTTGCTAGGGAGGAATGGTAGAAATTTCTAAATTATATATCTATGTGCTTACATTGAGACTTTCCATTTTTCCCCCTCAAAACCATTCTCTCACCTTCTTCCTTTCAGTCTCAGCAATGGTACCTTGTTTTAATGGACGGAGTTGCTTGGGTGGTGAAGCCAAGCGGTGCCAGTGTTCAGAGGGTTTCCAGGGACCCCGCTGTCAATATGGTGAGTCACTAACAAGAATGTTTTATTATGATTTGGAGCTGTCTGCTTTGCTTTTAGGGGGCCAGTCAATTTTGTTGATTCAGACTAATGTCAGGGTTATTCCTCTAGGAATTTATGAGCATTTAAAATGGGTCACTAAGCATAAGTCTACAATCTAAAGTGTACTAAGCATTACAAAAACATGCTTTGTAGTTTAGTTCTAATTATTCACTATAAAAGTTCAAATGGCATCACTCAAAAATGGTCTATTTTGTAAGGAAATGGCAGCTTAATAAGATAACTTTATGGTCACCTCACACATTAAATCCTCAGTGGTGCCATGGTCTGAAATTGCTGGTGTATTTGTCTTCTTTGAAATCTTTATGGTTTGTAACTAATCAAAGTGGTAATTAATAGCATGTTTTTCAAATTATGTGTTATTTACTACTTTCATGCCCTTAATTAAGAACAAATTTAAAAAATCCCAACATTTGTGTGGTTCTCAAAGTTTTGAGTCTCAATCTTGTTGGAACTTTATTAACTGTCTGTTTTAGACCTGTGCATTTAAGATGTACATTGTGTAGAAAAGTTTTAGAATGACCAGTGATTATTTACTGCATCGTCCATGAGATCAGGTACTTTCAACAGGATTTGTTTTGACTTGATCATCTTATACTTGTTTCCACAGACTGTGCACACTCTGCATTTATCTTTTCAGAGTGGGAAAATAAACTATTTTAGAGAGTTTAAAGAAACATGTGTAAAAAGATAATGAAAATAATATATTCCTTTTCTTCTGCTGTTTACTCTCTCTTATCCATTACCTGAATCTTTATAACTGAAATTGCAAGCAGCTGAGTGCTCATCACTCATGTCCATATATCTTCCTGCCCTTAGCACAAGTTTAAGGCTCATATTTTTCATGAATTCTCAAAGCTATTCTTCTTGTAAATTAATCCTGGTATTTATTATTTTTTTTCTGGTTTGCTGTTTTTTAAAACTGAATTAAAATAAAGTTGATTTCTCATCCCACTGTATTCTTTAACTCTGGAACACTGATCTGAAACAGGTCAGTGTACACTACCTCTGGGGTGTATCTTCAATTGTTTCCATTTGTTTAAAAAGCTAATAGAAATTACATGTTATTCCAGGGTAAGAAATTATTTGCCACTGAATAACTTGTTTCAAATACATGGGCAACACTGGGTTTCCTCATCTTGATCAGTAGCTGTGATGGGCAATTACACATGTCATTGATTCATTAAGAACGGAAGAAAAAATAATTAAATTTTACTTTATTAATTCATATGTTTGGTAAAGCAAATCTTGCAAAACTTCAAGTCCCTTGGGGGAAAGGTAATTGGAAAGACATATGATAATGATACTGGCCTTGAATTTGTACCTGGATTAATTTATTCTTTATTATCTGTAACAGTACTTGAATCTTTTGATTATTCAAATTTCCTAACAACTTTTATTTACCAAAGTAATTACAATGCTTTCTGAAATTTAAGCAGCTAGATATTTTATTTTTCAATTTTGGGTTGGTGAGAATGTAGATATATTTTAAATAAAAGCAGTCAGTGTGTGTTTTCACAAGTTCTATCTATCTATCTATCTATCTATCTATCTATCTATCTATCTATCTATCTATCTATCTATCTATCTATCATCTATCTATCTATCTACCAAAGAGTTCCATCATGTAAGGAGACCAATTATACAAAATACCTTTCAGGAGGCTGCATTGCATTGTTGAGTATTGTTGTAGTTTGTTATCCATAGATTTTGATAACTTTTCATCTCTCATTGTAGAAATCCTATTGAATTTGAAAGGAGCACTGATACATTTTGAGGCATATACAAAACAAAGTAGGAGTTCAAGTCACTGACTTGGTGTTATATCTCATCTAGCAAATGAGCTATCATGAAGTATGTAAATTTAAGAGAGATTTTTATGGAAGAATTTTGAAGGCTTCCTAGGAAATCAAACATTTGGGGAAGCAGAGACCCAGTTAATAAGGAATGACATTAGCTGAATGTGGATTAAAAATTAAAATCAGCATATATACTTTTAAAATAATTTAAGTGATAGGTCACCTACTCTGTCAAGTGTTTGATTGTAGTCTGGTGGTACTACCTATAACCTCTCTTTATGCAGTGGATAGATTTCAGTTCTGATGTATGAGTACATAACTATTGAGGGTGGTCCCATACTCTCTCTCTTTCTCTTTTCCTCCCCCTCTCTCTCCTTTCAATATCACAATGAAAATAGAGAGGGGTCACAATGACAATAATTTTAATATTTTTCAAATGATATAAACTATAATTCAAGTGATAAAAATCAATTCAATTTAATTAACAGTATATATAATTTAAGAGTATAAAAGGATATAGTTCTATTTCCCTCAAAATGTGGCAACACTCTTTTGTATTCTTAGTAGTATGCACTATGCAATTTTACATAAATCAAACTAGATGTTGTTTTGCCATGAATAGCTCTCCTTTTTATCTTCCCCCTCCAACTTCTACTCCCCTCCACGGTAACAACCTGATGAATACTCTCTATTTATATCTTTTTTAAAAATACTTTAAGTTAAAAATATTAATCTAAATTATTTGTAAAATATGTTTTGGGCTTTTGTTCTGACCAGTTTATTTGTTTGGGGTGGATTAAAATCTAGGTGTATGCTACCAATGTTTTTTGACATGTTAATATAATAGGGAATTACTTGCATTTTCATCCCAAACTAGAGATGTGATAAAGAATCTAGGATTAAAGTTATTGTAAACATGGATAGCTCTTAGCCTAGGGTAAAGTTGCCTTAATTTGGGTTGTATGAGAAGAAAGAAGTCTTTAAAATGAACCACATGGCCTTTTAAAATGGAGTAAAGAATCTAGTCCTCGAGAGAGAAGGGACATGTTAATAACTGAGAGATACGCTTGGAGTTAATAATGATTCTAAAATTGCTCATCTACTTAACTCATTTGAAAAATCTCCCCCTAATAAGAAAAAAATGAAGAAAATGAATTTGGACAATTAGGAAGTAATGAAGAGCTTTCTAAAATAGCTATTGATTAAAGGAATCAAAGGGAATACTTTGAAGATTTGAACACATGCAAATCAGTCTAGATAGCTGGTGGTGAAATTTTCTCTTTTTGAATTCTAGGGATCCAGGCAAAACACTTGGAGATTCATTAGCTGATTAATATTACACACAAAGTTACAACATTTCTCCTTATCACTGATTTCCTCTTTCCTTTCTCTGGTTACAAGTCAAATTAGATTATATAATGAGCTTAATAGTTGGATGAGATCTTCTTGTCTCTTTTGTTCATCCAGTCAGTCATTCTTCTGGTAATCTTCCAGTTGGTCAGTAAATATTTATACACCTGTGTGTGCTTGAAGTATTGCACGTACTGGGAAAAAACAAGAGTATCGTTAATGTGGTGGGCATGAGAGACCAGGAAATCCTTCATAATTATGTAGCTCACAAGTGCTATTATGATTTAGGAAGATTCTGTCCTGATGGAAAACAGGATAGGACCCATCTGTGTCATACCAGGAGATAAGGGAAAGTTTCTCAGATGGTTTAAAAATACATAATGCAACCTATTCTTAAAGATCAACATAATAATACTATGAAATTTAACATAGGAATTAGGCTATTTCCCAGAAACATGAAAGGCACAGAAAATTCAAGGAAGATAGTAATGACAATGATAATATAAGTACTTTTCTTGGTTGTATAAGAAATACACATGAGGCATGGAAGAGCATAGCTTTGTTTATGTCTAGGGCACTAGGGCCTTAGTTTTTCTTGGTCCAGAAAACCAGAACCTCACATGGAAGTTGTAATTGATGGGGTTTTGATAAGAGTTGACTTTTAATTATTTGTGAAGACAGTCCAAAAGTCTGGATTTACTGAGACTGCACCAGTACTGCTTGGTACTCTATACTTATGCCAGCATCCTTAAATGTTTATGACTTCAAAGTTTTTATTTCTATACATTAAATATAAAATGCTGGGCCTCCCTGATGACTCAAGGGGTTACGTCACAGTGTGATGAAGCTATCTGCAGCCCCTGTAGCATGTGTTCTATCCCCAGCCAGGGAGCTGACCCACATGGCTCAGCAGACCTTTCCAGTTTCACCTGCTCCTCCCCTCAGCAGTGTATTTCAGTCAGTCTGTCTGTTCTGTTTCCCACTGTGTCTCAGTGAGTCGCCTCACCCCCTGGCCCCCACACCTCTGGCCTGTACCCCAGTTCTTTTATGCACAAATAAATAAATTTTAAAAAATGAAATGCTGTTGGAATATTTTCTGGTGGCATGGAAAATCCTTAGAAATTCTGGGGGAAGAGGCAGGATATGTCTTATCACTGACTACTTGCATTTTTTTTTTTTGAGAAGTCATTTTGTATTTATGATCCTCAGTGCCATCAATTTTAAAATAATAATAGTTCTTATTTTCCTGAGCATCTATCAAGCACTGGGCACTATTCTAAACAATGTGTATGGATTAAATCATTAATCCTTTCAAGTTAATGAGTTGAATACTCTTATTTGTCCTACTTTTATAAGATTGAGGCATACAAACATGTCCATGGACAAATAACTAGGTAAAAAGATTTGGGATTCATATCCTGTGTTCTGACTCTAGAGCCTGAAACTTAACCTTTAAATCATGGTCCCTTGTAATTATGCTTGACATAATTATCTGTTTTCTAGGTTGTTATTCATGACTCAGATGAGATAATGCATATAAGTTTGAAAGCCTTATCTATGCATTCCTTCATTTTGTTGCCTGTAGTTTCTCTGTGACTATTTCAGGGAAGTGTCAAAAGTAACAGGGAAAAGGCTCTGCTATTTCTTTGCTTCTCTTCTTGTGGGAAAAATCAGACACACTTGGCTGTTGTGTCAAAGATATGATTTTGAATCAACCAGTATGTTCCAGTCAATGAATCTAGCAGGTTCTCTGCATATGTATGTTCTATAAGGATAGATTTGGACCAAAGGATTTTCTTAAATGTAGTGTTCTGAATTTTCTAAGTGGTGGTATAGGTTGAATTGTGTGCTTTCCCACCCTGTTTCAATCAATATATTGAGTTGAATAATGAAAATATGCCATATTTGAAAGTACAGGTGCTGCAGATGTAATTAGTTAAGATAAGGTCATATAAGTGTGATAGACCACTAAGTCTAATATGCCTGTATGCCTGGTGTCCTTATAAAAAGGCAAAATCAGGACACAGAGGATAATAGCATGGGATGATGAAGGCAGACATCAGGGTGATATATCTGCAAGCTAAAGGATGACAAGGATTACAGTATACTACCAGAAGCTAGAAGAGAGATGTGGAAAAGATTTTTCCTTGCTGTCCTCAAAAGGAAGCAACCATGCTGACCCCTTGACCTCAGACTTCTGTCTTCTAGACCTGTGAGATAAAGATGTTTCTATTGCTTCAACCACTCAGTTTGTGGTACTTTGTTATAGCAGCCCTGCAAACTAATATAGGAAATTTAAGAAACATTTTCTTTTTATCCACAATTTCAATTCAGCAGTTGGTCTACTGAAACAATGGAAATGGGGAAAAAGTGGCAGGGGGTTTATAAAGAACAAATCATGCTAAGACAACTTAATGGCTTATTTTAATTGAATCATAAAATTAGTGTGGGAAGGAAGTTTAATTTGGAAAAAATGCAAAACCATTAATTGAACATGCTTATTAATCTGCAATCCTAAATGAGCATTAGTGGGAGATAGTATGAAATGAAATGCAGGTCACATTATGGAGATAAGTTGATATGCGTTCTTAGCATGAGTTGACAGTGTAAAATTCAGTGTTATTTTGTTCACCACATAAAGATGCAGAATCCTTCAGCAGGGTTCTAGCAAGTCCATATTAAGGAGATTGCATTCTGCCTTATATAACTTGACAGAAAGATACGGCAGTTTTGACAAGGAGTGGGACCATAAAGGGACAGATAACCTGTTTATGAGGACAGTAAAGCAATAACTGACATCTTCCGTTGAGCCCAGTAAATGGGCATCTTGCTACTGGGAATCCATGCAGAAGATTTGCTACCTTGACATTGATTTTAAAATAGATGCTTTGGATGTGCTTTTACTAATACACCCGCCAGGTGTGCTTTGCATGGCTAGTGTTAGAAACCATAAGGTGAGGTATAAAAAGGATTGCAAGAGCATTTTCTAATATTGCAAACTTAGAGGACAGTTACCTAGTATATCTGGTGTTGTTTGATTCTACAGCATATAATTAGTGATGCACTAGAAAATGCTGAAGGTGGATAATAATGACAATAATAGCTAGCTCATAAATTAGGCTTTCTATATGCTAGGTACTCTCCTAGTGCCTTATGTACATTGACTTAATATTAACTTAACCTTTAAGTTAAGTGCAACTATTAGTCCCCTTTCAGCTGACATGCCTGAAGTAAAGAAAAGTAAGTTAAATAACTTATATAGGATTATATATATGGTCAGTGATGGGCCCAGGGTGTGGACTCAGCAATCTGGCTCCTGATTGCATCCTTTCAAGCACATGTGATGTTTCTTTAAAGCTTAAGAACCTTACTATTTACAAAAAGTATAGTTGTTTCCCTGAAAGGGACATAAGCAATGTATACTTAATTTTTAATGTGTAGAACTGATCAGTATGCTGAGATGCTATAAAAAATATGAGCTAAACAATTCTCTTCATTTAAAGATTTGCTTATTATACCTACATGTATTGAGTGATGTTTAAAGCCAGTGTAAGAAAAACATAGTTCTGCTATTAGAAAGCCTACATTGTGGTAATGGAGACAGGAAAACAAATCATTAAAATGTGATGAATGTCCTCAGAAATACATTAAGAAGGGCAGAGGGAAAAGATAATAGTAGGTGGTTGGACATAAGGAGTTGTGGATTTAAGACTGTAACCTGGGGCCATGCCATTCATTGTTATCATCCTAAATAGTCTGGGTTTCAATTCTTTGAGTATATAGTGCCTCTGAGGATTTTAAGATGGGCATTTTATGAGTAAAAGTGTATTTTAAATATATAGCTACCATACAGTTTCCTAGCATCCAGTTTTTTTTAAGTATACATTAGACTTCTCTTACTCTATCAAAATCAAAATAGGACTTAAACAATTTTAAGTTTCCTTTGACTAGAAATTTAAGTTCTATTTTTACTTAAGAAATTTGATGGACATAGAAAAAAAAAATCCCAGTGGAAAAATGGTAACATGCTCTATAACAGAAATCAATATTATTCACTAAATTTTTACAATAATATAACTGAGATTTTGCTTGCCATTTGAATTTGAAGTATGTATGGAATGTATTTGTGCGTCTGTGTTGTGAGAGCTTATTCAAGCTCATTTATTTCTGGACATAGTATAGTAGAAAGGTACTGACAAAATCACCACCATAAAGGCCATTAGGATCTATCATGTGATTTGGGCAGTACAACTTCATTTCTTAGTTATTTTTGAAACCACTAATTCTTTAATCTATCATAAAGGATACTAGTAATGTAGATAAAATAGAGCATTTCACTGTTCTGCTAGAGTTTAGGCTGGTCAGTGTTAGAAGCTACAACTATAATAATAATTAATTATTAAACTTCCCTTAGGTGATTAAGGTGTTTTGTGTTGGGTAAAGAAAACTATAACTACTTTCCAAGATTTTCTCTTCTCAGATGTATCTGCCGAGTCTGGCGTCTGAAAGTTAAGCAAAAAGAAAAACTCCTGGTAGGTCTGCTACCTTGGTGGTGATATTCTCCACACAGGATAGTCCTAACCTAGTTTACCTGGCCATGGAATTTTTTTTTTTTTGGGGGGGGGGTCATTTAAAAGAACCTTTCCTGAAAGGGACAATGTAGAAGAAGGGTGAAGAAAAAGACAAAAGTCAAGTCTTACGTAAGTTAAAGGGAGGGAGAGTAGTAATAATCAAGGTGATGATTTAGATGTACAGATTAGAACCTTGCTCTCCACAGAAGCATTTGTGCTGGGTAAACTTTTCCCCATTTCCTTATTGATAAACAGTTGAATGTTCAAGACATGATGGCTTGTTATAATAATTTTAAACATGATTATAAACATGAATTATATGGTTTGTGTATTTTGCAAAAAATCATTCTTTGGATCACTATTTTCATTGGATTTTAAGAAGTATTATAGAAAATGAAATTTCTCTATTCTAATAATTGGGAAATTCTACATCAAATAGCCTTACATTATGCTCATTTTTGTAGGACTTTTCAGAACCTTCAGTGTGTTAATGTATATTGTGGCTCCCTCATAAGATTATCTAGATTTCTATTTATTTTAAATCCATATAAGTATATATCCTTTTTTAGGGGTATATTTGAATACTGATATTTTTAAAAAATTAAAGTATTGTATAAAATTTCTCTGTGGAAATAATATATACACACACACACATATATTCTCAAATTGGAAATAAAAAAAAGCCTATTTTCCCAATGTGCTCAACTAATAAGAACATATTTATATGGTATTTAAAAATCACATTTAACAATGGTTTTCCATATGCTATCACATTTAAGGCTCACAATCATTCTGTGAAGGAGTTTCATATTATTCCAGAATTAAGTTGAAGTGGCAGAGACTCAGATAACTTAATTGATTTGTCCCAATCACAGCTTGTTAGTAGCAGAGCAAAAACTTCAACTGATCATTAGCTCTGGTGTTTTATGGTGTTCCATAATTTCCTGGGAATAAGCCAGCCTTGCCCTAAATACCCTTTATTTTGGATCACATTGTACACTGTACTAGGTTAAGAAATAGAAAGAGCAGAGTAGAGTTTGGGAATTCATTCTTATTCTACTTTCAGACTCATGCAGTTTTCATAATTCATATTTTTCTTTTTCCTCCTATTCATCCATAAGAACTTGCTTCCATTTTTTACCCCCAATAAACAACATTGAACTAAAGTATTTAAGGGGGCCTCCTTGTGGTGCAAGGGGTGAGTTGCAGCATTGTGAAGCTCTCTGGAGCCACTGCAGCACAAGTTTGATCCCCACTCAGCAAGGTGACCCACATGGCACAGCAGAACTCACCAGTATTACCCCTGCTCCCCTCAGCAGTGTATTTCAGTTTATCTGCCTTTTCTGCTCCCCACTCTGTCTGTAGTGAATCCTCTCACCCCCTGAACCTCTGGCCTACACCTCAGTTTTTGTATGCATAAAGAAATAAATCTTTAAAAAAATAAAGTATTAATGAATACTACTGGTTTAACACATTGTATTTCAGTAGTAGAAACACTGGCTGAACTTAAATGTTGACAGTATTCTGGCAGTCAGTAGAGAGGAAAATTTTGGGGGGTAGTGTGCGGTTTTGTGCAGTGCCTCTAAATGTAATATGAAGGCTACTATTCATGTTCTTTCCATCTAGAAGTGCAGATTCAGTGTATCTGCCCTGTCCCAAGCAAGTGATGTTAATGCCAGTCTACTTATTACTGCCAATGAGTGAGAGAATTCCTGCCTTATTTATTCTAGCATATTATACCAAATTTTGGGGTTCTTACCAGGCATCATACTATATTTTATACCTATCACACTCCTATTCTTGCCTCCATGAATATTCTATCATGAACTAGCTTTCTTAATTTCTATTTTATTAAATAAGTCTCCTTGGACCTTCAAAATGCTTAAGGGCATAGTTACAACTAAATGAGTATGTGACTATTGAGATAAATGCCCCCTGTTAAAGGATTATGAGAAAATGAAGATGTGTAGTAAATAATTTTAACGTTATACAAAAAGAATTCTGCCCTTTGACCTTGGTTTCAGGAGGTAATCTCTAAGTCCTTGGAATGTCATTTCTGATAGGAGCCTCTTTATTTGCCTGACAGCTATGGGTTACTGGATAGTAACCTAATCACATTATGATTAGGGATGGAGCTGGCTAGTCTTAGGTTGGGAGTCTTGCTACACCAGAAAGAGCAACAACATGATGTAAAGCAGGGCTGTGGCTCACTCCAAGAGGAGTTTGGAGCCCGAAATCAACTAAGGGTCTAATCAATCACTTAATCCACCATGTCTATGGAGTGGGGTCTAAATAGAAACTGCAACTTGAGGCTTAGATAAACTTCCCTGATTGGCACAGTCCATGTGCAGTAACTCATTGATGACAGCAAAGTGACGTGTTCTGACTCCTCAAGGCAAGGACAGGAAGCTTCATTCTTGGTACAGCCTACTCCATCATAAGCATTACTTTCTAGTCATATTTTAATAAAGTATGTTTTAGTGATTTCTGTAAATCCTAACAAATCATCAAATATAAGGGTAACTTTGGGAACCCCCAAATTACAGTTCATTCAGAAGGGAAAGTAGTCTCTTGTGTGGATGTTTCATTTCACTTTGGAGTTCATCTTACGTGTCACAGAAGAGTTCTCTCCTTCAAGAATAAAGTGCTGTGGTGTCTGTTCTGCTTCCTTGTGAAAGTGGACATAGAATATTAAGGGACACTCTGACTGCTCACTTTTGTAGGATGGAACTGATTAAGTGAGGGTTTTCCTTATTGTTGGTGAATCACAGTAATGTCTGGACTGTATACATGTGTTGAAAGTAATGGCTTAACTCACCCATTTATTTAATCAGATGGCAAATCACAGAAGGCAAGTGCAAAAATAACATTTTTATAATCTGTTAGTTCTGAACAACACCAGAGACTGGGGGATGCGGAGGAGTAAGAGAATGAAGTACAGACACCTAAAGTTTCTTGCATTTTGAATGAACATTTGCTGAAGTCATTGTAACGGTTTAAAAATGGTTTTAACAACTATCTGCTAAGGAATATTTAACAGCCAGAGATTTAGTTATGTAACTTAAATAAAGGCTCTTTTTCTATTTTGACAGAAGAGATGATATGTTTTCTTCTTTTGACTTCTTGTGACCCTTGCTTAGCTTTCATTTATCACAAATAATCTTCTCCAGGACACTGCAATTGCTGCAATGTTGAGATGCTTATATTACATCTAACCTTGGAGAAGGGTCAAACTAAATCTGTGAATTAAGTAAGAATGTATTACAGTTTGCTGAAGAATGTGACAGGAATAGTCAAAAAAAAAAAAAAGAAACTTTTTTCTTACAGCCTGTGGACAAGTTGATGTATCTCCTTTTCCATCTACATGGCATTTAATAGAGAAATACTGGTTTTTACTTTGGTACAAAAGTGGGTGAGTGTCCATTGTGGAGCACTCCTCATGGGAGGATAGAGAAAGAACATGGTTGCTGGCCTTGGGTCAGTTCCGTATACAGAGAGGGGGGAAACTGAGATAAGTTATCTGCAGTGATTATCTCCATTTATCTAGAAACAAAAATACCCAATGAAAAGCTCAAATACCTTTACTATATAAATGTGTATTTGGCAGTGGGTGTGAGAAGACCTGAATTCAGATAGTCTCAAGTGTCACTTTATTAAATTAGAAAATTATGAATAAATGCTGATGGCATCTATAGGGGAAGGCATGTGGTAAAGGAGTGAGAAAAATGGAAAGAAAGTAAATCAAATAGAATTCTTTTACTGAAGAAATGGATATTAAGATTAATGTGCTAATTTAAGAAATATAAAAGGTGATATATTGGGCAAATTTTGAAAAATGTGATTCAAAGTCTTTTTAATGTTTTCTTCCATCTCATTTAGATAGTCCTGCTTTATAACTATGGGACAGTTAAAGAAGGAAAAATGCACTTCCTACAAATATTGCTTGAAAATGTTTTTTTGTGCCAAGCACTGATAATTTTTTTTATAAATACTATTGAGCAAATAGTGTACTTTAGAGTGAAACAGGCTTTTTTACACAGTTAATTAACAAGTGAGAAAAGTTTGTTGGGGGAGAAGAAAAGCTGAACAAATCTAATAATATATAGGAAATGATAACAGATGTTTTACTTGATCATACATTTGTGTTCTGAATGGTGTCATTGACTTATAGTAAAAGGATAACTCTGCTACTCTACTGAAGAATTTACATATTTGTTCATCTGCTTATTTCTTCATTCATGTATATATTAATTCAGTAAGTTATTGTGCCGAACATTTAGATTTTTGGGGGGGTATCATTATTTTAAATGTATTTAATGTAAATATTACAGTTAACTAATACCCACTATCATCTATTTGAGGAATAAATGAACAAACCGTTCCTTCATAACCTAATATTATATTACTTCTTTTTCTCCTTGAAATTGAATTTTCATTTTACTTTTTCCACATAAATTTTATCCTAATATGCTCTTTTTTTCCTAGGCTTTTATTGATCACCTAATTATACTTCTCTGCCATATACATGTGTGTATTTAATTTAAAGATATTTATAGGTATATATTTCACACATTGTTTATTTTTGTACAATATTTTTATATCTGTGCTCAGGTGTAGTCCCCATAAAATTCCTACCACCAATTCACCCATGGACCATCACAATAGATTTTTTTTAACCACAAAGGTATAAGGCTCTTAATCATTAAGAACTTTCCTTGGTGGTAAATCAAGAATGTTTCAGCACTTTCTGAACTTCAAACAATATTTTGTTTGGCATAAGTGAGTGAAAAATATATTTTCCTTTAAAAAGTTTTGAAATTCTAAAATATTTGTGGCTTTAAGAGAATGGGAACAAGAGTTTTAAGAGTCTAAGAGTCTAATGGGAACAAGAGTTTTAAGAGTCTAAGAATTATTTTTGATCATTCTGGATCAATTGTCTTTTGCTATAATGGTACAGTAAAGGTTACATCAAAAAATATATTGACAATAACAACAACCAACCTTTCAAAAATCAGGAAAGGTGGTCCCCGTTGTAGTCAAAAGTCCCTTGTTACTATACTCAAAAATTTCTCCCTGTTCAAAAGGTTTCATTTGACTTCCCTACCCTATTTTGTTGAAATGCAGTATACCCTATCCTGGCCCTATTAAAACCTGGAAGAAGTAATCTCATCAGACAGAAAATAGACTTTCATGATATTTCTTTGTGGCTTTAAAGTGCATCATGATCCTTCTGTCTTCAGTTTATCTTTGCTGTGAAATGTTGTCTGTGAGAACCAGCTGGGGATCAATAGTAAGATTCAATATTGTGATTCTACAGTCTTTTACATTAAAGACAATCTTTTGATAAATGAGCATTAGCAAAGAGAATGTATGTGTGTCATTTATTGAGTTACACATATTTTTGCTAAGCTACAAGATGCATAAAATCAAACTATAAATGCTTAAAGTAGCTACTATTACTGTTTATTTGTTTATCTATTTGAGGGGCATGACATTGAGTCCTACTTTATCTCTTCCTAAACACTTTTTTTTTTTAATGAAAAAGGTAGACCGTTCTTCCCAGGGAAGTGGTAAGATTCCTCCCATTAAGATATGCAACTAGATTATAAATAGTTGGGTAACATGATCAGTGTAAAGGAGGTTGTAAAGCTAGACTGAATAGTTAAAAACTGTAAAAACTTCAATGTCTAAGCTTCAATGATCTCTAGGTGGAAACCTTGAGGGCTAGATTAAATCTTAGCATCTTTGCATCTGGTTCCCAGCAATAATATTGATACACCAATTGAACTTTAAGTACATATCGAATGAGTGAATTAATAGATTAATCAGAATTTTATTAACTTGTGTAGTTTTTGGTTTGAGTTTATAAAGTTAGGCTTAAAAGGTGGTTTATATTTCTTTGACTCATTACATGAAAATTAGGTTCTTTGTCTCAAGATGAACAGAATAGCAAAGACCTTGGCTATCCTGGAACAGATAGTTTAGTTTCACTTTATACATGACATAATAATGTTCCAAACAAAATCTTCATATTAACTATTCACTAATGTTAGTATACATTTTTAAAAGATGTAAAACCTCTAGAGAAAAATTTAAAGGCATCTATCTATCTATCTATCTATCTATCTATCTATCTATCTATCTATCTATCTATCTCTAATCAAATGCCATCCCAAAATTTCAGAAGCAACTAATCACTATTTAATTCCACTCCTCTATCCCCCAGGGTCTAGATAACCAAATCATTCTACAATTTTTTTGGAGTTAACAGTCTTCCCAGCTGCATTCATGACTCCACAGTGCTTTGGGGCTACAGAGCAACTTGGGCATCAAAGCTTTTATTTCAGTCTTTGATCGTTCTCTTCAGGTTGGACCTTTTTTTCTGCCTGCTTGCAATTTCTCAAAGAGAAGGCATTAATAATTTGCATGGAAAGACTTTCAATTTCGTTCTCTTATTTTTTTGTCTACTCTGTAACTTTTTTTTTTCTCACAACAAGTAGCCTTTTTTGACATCATGTGCTTGGCTCCAGTGTCAGAGAGGGATTTCGAAAGCCTTCCTGTGACTGTCCTCTAGTATAACTCTCTGTGTTAGCATACTCAAGCCACTTGATCTGTTTCTCTTACCTAATTCCTAAGCCGTTATCACCAGCCTTTGTGAAGTGACTGTGCATTGAATCAAGGTGCCATTTTAACAACTCTTGGAGGCTTTCAGAAGTTTTAATGGTTTTAAGCCAGAATCTTTTAAGAAGAATCAGATCTCCCTTTTGCCTCTCAACATCTAAGCAGAATATAACTAGGTTTAAAAATGCAGACCTGGTGGATTACTAAGCAATGATTCTGGATAATTTTTCTTCCACTGTAGGAACTCAGTGTATAGTCTTTATTGAATAAATGAGAGTAAGAATCTTAGCTACTTGTCTTATTTCCCTTTGCTGATTTTAGAGTGAAAGTGCTGGGTTAAAAGAAGATAAATATATGCATTTGTGACTTCTTTTGTATTTCTCTAGAGGTGATCTTGGTACTTACATGAAATTGTAATGGACATTTGAAAATAAAAGCTTTTTCTACATTGGCTTATTGCAGACTAAAGCTAGTTGGATGCAAATCTGCCTATCTAATCTTCTTAGTATAAATTCGCCTTTGATGTTGTGGTTTCAAGTCTAAATATGCTTCTTTCTCATTTTGTCTTTTGGCACAATACTATTTGGGGAGATATTTTCATTTCCTGTGTTGGCTGACTAGAAGTGTATGTGAAGAGGCAGAGGGAGAAAGAATTGGTCTACTTGATGCCCCTGCTTGATAGTTGCTCTTGAATTCATGTATGTATTGAGTGTACATGTCCATGTCTGCAGGCATAAAATTTTGGAAGCATCTCTGCCCAGGCCGTGTAGTGACTTCTTTATCTTCAGTTCAGCCCTTGTAGGTGGCCTCTTCTCACAGAGGCATAGAACATTTGCTTGTTACCGTCAGCAATTTAAATTTATACCAAATTTCTGTAATTAAGGTATTAATTTTTAATTCCTCATACATTATTGCATTTTGGTTGTATTTGCTGACTTTTTCAGGTTAACCTGTAAGTACTGAAGACTGAGATTATAATTATTCAGATACACTAAAGTACTAAAGTACCAGTTTAAATAGCAGAAATCTAGCTTTGCTGGTTGCTGTATCATAAAACATGACTTATCCTAATGCAAGGATGATTTTATATTTGAGAAAAAGCAGGAAACAGAAATATTTTGAAGGTAAAACATTAGAAATGAAAAGGATGAACTAAGATAGATTTATTTGAAAACATCAAAGATAGGAGGGGAAAAAGGTCTGCCAATTTTGTTTGTAGTTTTTCAAAGAAATTTCTTCAGACTGGTTGCAGTTGCAAGAGGATTGATTAATCATGCTGAGTGGTTTTATATTTTCTGTATTGAAATGGATAGGGTGTGGGCAAAGCCACATGATCAGATAAAATAGTCACTGCTTTAGAGCATTTAAAATTAAGCCTTGAGGTGATTTCCAATTTCATATATAATGATAAAATATATTTAGCATTTACTGTGTGCTATACAACAGTATAAGTAATTTAGAAAAGAGAAGATTGCATTTTTCTCCTAATTAAAATGGAAGCTGTATACTGATGCATTTACTCTCCATCATAGCTCTATGAGGGAAACATTTGATTATCACTCCTGTTTTAGAGATGGGAAGATAGAGGCTAGCAAAAATTAAATAATTGCCCAGGATCAACATAAGTGTAGGTGAAAGAACTCAAATGGAGAGGCCATGGTTTAATAGTTATTCTATCTTGAGCCTCCCTGATGGCTCAAGGATGTTGAGCGCTGCACTGTGGGGCTTCCACTGCCATTGCAGCACCAGTTCCATCCACAGCCAGGCAGGGGACCCACATGGCGCAGCAGACCTCTCCTGCCTTGCCCACTGCTCCCCTCAGCAGTGTATATCAGTCCATCTGCCTGTTCTGCCCCCTCCCCGACTCTGTCTCTGGTGAATCCTCTTACCCCCTGCACCTCTGGCCTGTACCCAGGTACAAAATCTTTAAAAAAAAACCAAAATCTTTATGCAAAAACAAAATCTTTAAAAAAAAATAGTTATCTACTTCTTAGGTGGGATGCTTCTCTGAATTCATGTGCTGTTGACACAACTGTGTTTCTGCTTCCACAGTGCTCTTGTCATCTGTCTTTTTAGAAATCCTATAGTGTATAGGGAAAATACAAATTCACCTTTTTTCTTGCCTGTGGCTTTTAAAATGACTTCTAGCCAACATGAATATCTCCTATTAATGTGAAGAGATGTTTCAGGTGTTTATCATAAATCATATTTACATTTATCAGAAATAGTTTTATGACTCAAAAGTGCTTTATGGAGCCTGTTTAAAAGTGAGGATCTTTTGTCACTTTTCATTCTTTCTAAAAAGGAAACAGCAAAATGGTGATTGAAAAATCATCAGCCGGCTAAGTTCCGGTGGTAATAGTCCATCGTGAAGCAGCACTCACAAGTTTCTGAAAGTTCTGCAGCTGTTCATTCAAAGATGCAGGGAGATAGACAGTGCACAAAATAGCAAACAAAGGCACTGCAGCCGGCAGGAAAATTGGGATTTCATTGTGTGTGTCAAAAGTAAATGAATTCAAGAATAACCACTTGAAAAGGAATTCTCCCTTAATGTCTTTGGTGCAAAAATGTGCTTGGATTGTACTGGCTCTGAAGAGTGAAACTCTAAGAAGTAAATTACTTTCTAGCTACTAGCTTTCAATTGCTACTAGCTCAAAGTGCTAGCTAACCTTCTAAAAGCAGAGCAGAGAAGAGAGTAGTTTGCATTTTTCTCCTAATCAAAATGGAAGAGACTGACTGAGTGGGATATCACAGTGGCACCATGATTTCTGATGGCAGAAGTTTATAAATAGGCATAAACATCCTGTTGCAAGCCTCAACAAGACCCACTTAAAAGTCCTGTATACATTTCTGAGGCAATTTTTATTTGGAATAAAGGATCTAGGAAATAGTTTTGAGGTGTGAAAACTGATGTTTATAGAGAGTAAACTGTTTTCTTTGAAAGCTCTTCAAGTATATATTCAGCAGCTATGTAATTATGTAAATTTGTCTGGTATAGTTAGAGCAGTTAGAAGCCAGCACTAATAAAACAATGGGTCATAGGTTCAACCATGGTGGAGGAAATGCATTTTAGCTAAAGAAAAGTCTTTAACATGGCCCTGGAAGCATGTCTCAAGCAGCTTTGCAATCTGTTGGGCTTCTTTGGTCACAGAGGACAGGGACATAAAGATCAAACACCTTTCCCACAGAGTCCACCTGAACTGCATGACAGTTACATGCTTTGTATCTTAATGGGTAGAACTGAGTAACACTCATTTTTGGATTGGAGAGAGCTGCTGTTTTTTAACCTGTGAATCTATGCAGGGTAAACTGTGCATGAAATAAACAATGTAGGATATCTGTAAATGTGGTTTTATTTGAATGAGCTTTGAAAATTTGTGGTTTTACTTTCAAAAGAACTCCAAGAGATTGCACACTTGAATTTCTTTTACTTTGTTTCCATCTATAAAATGGAAGCATTAGTGCTTAGTTGCAGGCTTAAAAGAATTAAATGAGAGAACATATCTGTAGCATCCACTTCAGTGCCTGACAGATAATAATTACCTTATTATTTACTATACTATGACAATAGTGCTTATTGTTAGTATTTTCAGGAATCTTCAACAAGTATCAGTATTAACTAGATATAAAGAAAAACTACTTTGAAGTACTGATATGTTAATGAAAACACTATCACTTATGTGTGTGACATCAACACCTCAGTTTTATGGATCTTAGATAGTCTATATGTCCAACCAAATTGTAGGTTGAGTATTCTGGTTCATAGTTGGTGTTGTGGAACAAAGAAGTAGGTACAAATAGCAAGTAGTGCTTGAATGAAAACATGTTAGAGATTTTGGATGCAGAGATGAACTCAAGTATACAAATGCAGTTCAAGAATATTCTGAAAGTTGTTTAAGAGCAGAGTGAGTGAAAGAGGGCAAAAGAAATGCAGAGCCTTTAGGTAGCAAGATAGCATTGCCTTTTTGTAGATAACATTTAGGGAATGGCCAGATTGAGTGATGCATTTAGAAGAGCATAGGCTTGTAAATTCTGAATTCTGGACCTGTGTCTGTTAAAAGAAAAAAATGTGTTTTTCCTGGGAAAATGACTTTATTTTCTAAGTGTCTTCATTCTACTTTGTACAAGGAGGAAATTAAGCTTGATTTCTAAGGTCTCTTTCTGCCTTTTCACTCCATGGATTCTGTGCAGCGAGAGAACTAGGCATTCATGCAGGCAATTCACCTGTCAGTTAACCACCTTGGTATTCTCTAATCTTTCTCAGTAGAACCCAATGGTCAGCATACAGATGAGCACAATGATAAACATTTAGGTTCTCAGATTGCAAAAGTGGGGGTAAGGAGCTGGCTGCTAAAGAGAGTTAAAAATAATAGGAACTTCAGGTTTGAATGGAATGTAAGTTTATTGGGATCAACATTTAGAGTAGGGTGAGTTGAGTGAGGGAGAGCTCATTAACAAAATGATAGCACTGTTGAGTTGCTGGAAAAAACAGTAAGAGTGAGAGGAACTGTAGACAGGAAAATAAGAGAGGAAAGAGGTCAGTAGATTGTGACTTCAAAAGAGAAGATGAGTGGGGAGCAGAAGTGTGGGAAGGAAGTGGAGCTGGAAAGGAAAGGTAACTGCTGGGTTCTCCTCCATTTGTCCTTTTTCACTATAGCAGATGATAATCCCAATTATTGAACTCTTTCCCATTGTGAGTGCAGGTTAACTTTTGGATACTTCTGTACATGGGAATTTATAAAATTACTATCAACATGATAAAATTGCATCTTGAGATTAGAAAATGTGTTTATAAATTGTGTGCTTTTCAGACCTTAGTCCCAATTTTCTTTGAATTACACTCTGATTTCACTGACTTATTATGATTTTCAGTATGATTTACTTTGAACTCCTATAGCATTTCCACATCTGTCAGTTATTTGGCACTTGCCCCTTCTGTGGCCAGTAGACTGTGGTCTGAGTCTTGTTTCTGTAGAGATACAAACACTTTGAGCCTGAGATCATGTCTTATATGCCTTTCCTTTCCTCAGTACATAATGGACACTAAAAAGTTCATGGTTTATTTGCCACTATATTTTGTATAGTAACTCAAAATTGTATAACCAATATTTGTAAAATTTTTATAAATATTTGTAGAAGAAAATTTAGCCTCAAAATAAAACAATTATGAATATTTACTTATTAACTCTTCTGAACAATGAATACATTATTATAAAAGGCTGAGTATAGATTAATCATTAGACACACAAGCTAGTTTCTTGGATATTGTAAGTTATTGCTAGTTTTCAGATAGATACATGTGCCCTAAGACCCTGAGGGAAACCCGTAGAAAATCTCAGTGAATTCTGGCAACTTCTGAGTATAAGCTATCATTCTGGAGTGACAGAGCTGGACTTGATCTTATTTTTTTGACTCCAAGTTTAAGCTTCCTGGAATGCCAGTCAGAGCAAGGCTGTGCTCTGATTTCCTATTGTTTTGCTGAAACTGCTGTTTTTGATGGAACAAACTATCTTCACAATTTTATTGCATGAGCTTTTCAAATCACAGAGTGTTTTCTTTCTTATTCATGCTGATGAAACATTAATAATTCACCTTTTGAGCTCTTAATATTTGTCAGCACTGTTTAAATCCACTTTGCACATAAACTTTATTTAATTCTTACCTTGTTTCTAAGAAGCAAATACTTAGTATCACTTCCTAAAGCAGAAATACAGGGTATTATGTGACCTGCCCAAGGTCATAAAACTACTAAGTAGAAAAGCCTGGATTCAAAAGCAGCCTGGCTCCAGAGTCCAAGTTCTTTGTCATAACTCTCTTTGTCTTTCCAGAGTACAAGCCCCAGGAAGCTTGTCTTTGATTGGTTTCCTTAGCTAATAAATGTTATCTAATGTTCTCTGCTGCTCTGAATGGTACTTTCTGGAAGATGAACATCCCATATAGAGGCTGCTTCATCCTTGAACTTGAGGCATAGAGTGCAATGGTTAAAACAGTGTCCTAAACTTACAATGTGAGATTTTAGTGAGTTCTTCAGGTTTCCAATTGGTGACTTGGACAGAGTTATTTATTCCTCCTGGACTCATCAAATGAAAAAAGAGAAACAGTTCTTACCTGCTAGGATTATTGAGTCATTAAATGATAAAATATACATATAAATTTCTCAATACTGTACCTAACAATAAATGTAACTACCTTCCCCATAATCATCATCTTTATTGCTGTTATCACTAGCTGACAGAAATGTAACCATTCTACAAAGTTCGACAATACAGACTTGTCCTGGCCTCACTATCTATAACTTTACTTCTCATCCCTGTCACTGTCCATACTTTCTGTCCTCCATTCAACTTCATTTTTCTCCTTAATATTTAATACACTGTATACTTTATTTATTGAGCATTAATCAGAATAGAGATTTCTTTAAGAATAGCATTTTTTTCTTCTCTTTTATTCACTGCTAATATCCCAGTATCTCGAAAAATACCTGGATCATAGAAAATAGTCCATATATTTGTCAACGAAATGACCCCCAACATGGTTTATATTTGCGTACTTCTTAATTATTTTGGGTGTATGTTCCATTTAAGTAAATTGTTAATAATTTATTGCTTAGTCATTATCATCTAGCCTATTCTTGTTCTTGCAAAATTCTTTTGGGAATTGCTTAGAAGACATATGGTAAGTGGTAGGCCAAAACCTGATATTCGTAGTTAACATTTAGATCACAGAAAAGTTCCTGCCGCACAGGAGGGTAGAGGGCAAAGTGCAGAGGGCATCTAATATTAGAGGACTGAGGGTGTTTTGGTGGTGGTGTGGTGTGGTATGGTGATGTGACATACATCTGAGGAGGTGTGACCCTGAAACTCTGAATCATAGATAGTGTTGTAAACCAGTGGTACCACAATTTTAAAAAGAAAATTGAAAACAAACAAAAAGCCCCTAACACCTACAGAGTACCTAAAGAGAAGCACAATTTCTTGATGATGTAAGCACTATAACAACCATATATCTTTCACGGGAAGAAGCATGAAAATTAGCTTATAAGTCATGGAACACTGGTCCAAAGTAGGTAAGAGAATGATTATTGGATGTAAAGTTTGTCATCAAGTATTCTAAAGAGTGACATTCTGCCTATGCTGTTAAATCTTAAGACTCACAGTACCCGTGAAACAGATAATCCTGAGGGTAGCTAGCTTACAATGATATTCATTAGGGTTACTCTCTGACTTTCTTCTGTGACATTAAATTTTGTTTAACTCTGTTGTTAGTACTTTAAATATTATTATGCTTCTTTAAAGATAAAGGATACTGAGTATTTAAAATTAAATATTATATCTGGGAATGTGCATTTGATGATCTGTTTGATGTAAACAGTCATGCAGTAAGCACTCACTATGGCAAGCAGAAAAATGGTTCCCTAAAGAAGCTGTGGATATATTTTACATAGTGACAGAGACTGGACTACTGTGACAAAGGTCAAGGACTTTGAAATCAGGAGATTGACCTGGATTATCTGGATCAGTGAATCTAATCATATAAATCTTTAAAATGGAAAACTGTCGCTAGCTGTGGTCAGAGAAAAAATAGGAAGTTGCCTTTGTTGGATGGCTCTGCTCATGGAGGATTAGGGCCACTAGCCAAGGAATGCAGGTGGCCTCCTGAAGCTGGACAAAGCAAAACAACAAATACCTCTCTAGACCCTCCAGAAAGAACACTGCCCTGCCAACAACTTGATTTTAGCCCAGTTGAGACATGTGTAGGATTTCTGAGCTATAGAATTATAATAAATCTGTGTTGTTTTAAACCTCTAAATTTGTGGTACTTTGCTATAGCAGCAATAGCAAATTAAATAAATCACTGATTGTTGTAGTTATGAGACAGTTATAATGAGTTCATAGTAATATTTATTTTAAAACTTTTGGTACATAAAGATGAAACTACTGTTGCTTCATTTGTGTTACTTAAGACAGAAAAATTTTCTTCCTGTCAATAATGTCAAACATTAATTAAATGGCTTATCTTCTGAACATTTTGAGCTAAATATTCTTATGGTGCCATAACTTTAAAAAATCATGTGGTTTCGATACATCTAAATAGTGACAAATTAAATTGGAACATATCTCTTTTGCATTTTTAGTGAAAATGATATAGAAACCCTATGATTTTGTTTGTGGGAACATTAACATATTTGACAAGTTGGCATTTTGCATTGTGAACTACGTCTTGTTTACTCATTCTGTAGTTAAATTTTCATGAGTGACAAATTGTCAGTTACTATGAGCTTTTGCAAGTGAAACCTGAAACTATACCTAAAGGTTGAACATAATGTTCATACATATTAAGTCAAATAGCTGGACACAATAAAGCAATGCGTTGGCACCATTCAGTATCCTAATGATCCAACGGCATTCCTTTGCACCAACAGTATTTTTAGTAGTTTAATTCACAGTGTTCTTTAGCTCTGAGTTTTGTTTAATCTAAGAAGGCTAGTGAAGTTAATTATGTTGTCTAGAAATGGAAAAAGGAACCCACCAAAAACCACTAAGATTGCTGCTAATGTTGATATGATTGAATTCATAGTACAGGCAGCTGGATTTAATTATCAGTTTGCAACATTGTGGTTTCAGCAGCAATTGCCATGGAATGGATAATGCAAGTAGCCTTCAAAGCCACTCACATTAGAGATAAAAACCTTGTCATTCAGGCAGACAGCTGACTGAACAAGTATTAAAATGAACAAAGATTTCCCAAGGGAGGTTGCAGACTGAGGCTTGGTTTTGTCTCCTTGGCTTAGAATCAAATATGTCAGAGACACAGGAACTTATTCTTTTTAACTTAATAAAATACTAGCCATTCATAGCATTAGGGGTGTGTGGTGGGGGAACTTGAGAGTGGCAGCATTAAGCAGCAATTGTAGAAATTCTTATTTAGCTAATTATTCATTCTTTATTTAGCTTATTTATGGGAACAAATGTAGAAAAGAATCCTAGGTTATAATTATCTTAGAAGCATTACCTAAGTCCCAACTTAAATTTTGTCACAGCTGTGACTGAGTTGGTTAAGAGCAATAGTGGCTATTGGTAGCAAAAATCTAATATTTTTGCTCTAAATCAGGGTTTCTCAATAGCAGCACTATTGAGCTTTTTGGCTGAGAATAAACTTTGTTGTGGGGGTTCTCATTATTGCATTGTGGGTGTTCAGGCATCCCTGGCCTTTATGCACTGAACAGCATACTTCTCTAGTTGTGAAGCGCAAATAAGTCTCTGAATATTGCTAAAAGTGATGGGGGTGGGGTAAAGTCCATCTTTGAGAACTACTGCTATATATCTATGAGGTAAAAATGGGAAAGTTTCTTTTGGAAGGTACAATAAGATTCTCATTCTAAGAAACTTTTGGTGTTATTAGCTTACTCTCCCCTAAGAAGAACATTTTTTTTTTTTTGTATTTACTATTCCTAAGAGAATGGAATAATTGCAGAAAATTCTAATATTTTAGAGTTTAATTGCTTGTGTATACACAGAAGCATACATACAGATAGGCTTACAGAGACACATACACACATGCACACATACCCCAGATCACTATACATCAGCTCTATTTGCTTTTATAAGTAATATCCTTACGATAGTTTAGACAGCATTCAGAAGCGTAATGTCTCTCAACATTAATTCTATAGTTGGTGTTGCTTCTCTGCACAGCAGTACTTCATACTCTAGGAAGCAGCCCTTTAGCTATATAAGATATGAAACAGCAGGATGCAATAAGGAATGAATGAATCTTTAATGAATAGTTTTTAATAGAAGTTGCATTGTTTTAATAATGAAGACTGTAACATGGTATTAGTGCTGGCAATTAATTAAGGAATCCTTATCAAGATAATTGGCAATCATTTTCTTAATTTCTTTGTGTGATTCAATAAATTTTTTTGTAAGTGTGATAACATTAGCTGATTGAATCACAGCTTGCTATGCTTGTAACCAGGTTGAGGTTCAGAACACTTTAGGAATTTGTCCTGCACTATGTTGTCCAGTAAATCAAAATAATAATTAAAACAAAAAAGTCTATTTTTTAAGTATTATTCAAAAGAAAAATTCCTCTTAAGCCCCATGTGAATAATTTTATTTATTTTGGTTAAGACCTAGTAAAAGAAGAACACAGGAACTCACAGGCAGAACTGTTGCCTTTGAATGCAATTCATCAAACCAGAAATATGGGTGCTTTTCGGCCTTTTTCACCTGTTTGACCTTGAACAGGCTGGGATCCACTCTTCTTTTTTTCTTGAAAACAATAGAATGTAACCCCTTTCCTCCCAGCCCATCCAACAA
This sequence comes from Galemys pyrenaicus, assembly GCA_019455555.1. Lineage (NCBI taxonomy): Eukaryota > Metazoa > Chordata > Mammalia > Eulipotyphla > Talpidae > Galemys > Galemys pyrenaicus. The sequence goes on along the minus strand of JAGFMF010011830.1, from coordinate 7,952,330 downwards.
AAATTGTTAAAGGGTTTAATTAGGGAAGCTACTTAAAGTGTTTTGCAAGCTTAGAAGAAAAGTGCTCTCTGTAACACATACACTACTTATGATTTTCCCTTCTGCCCCTCCCTGTGCCAGGCAGCTCTGGTTTTCCTGTCTGCTCTCATCTATCCTTTTAGCTGTTAGGCGTTGATTAGACTGTTACTCACACTCGGTTTCCCAGCTTGCATTAAAGGAACAGTATTAGATTTCATTTTGTTGAGAGATTTAAACCCTACCTTGTCTGACAGACTTTGAATTCTCCTCCTAAATGCATTCCTACAGGCCCCAGTCACAGTATCAACAAAGTTGAAAACACCAACTTTATCTTAGTCACCTTGAATAAAAATGATGCTGTTTATTTTTAACAAGTTTGGAATATTCTGATACAAACACTATCAGTTTTGATGTACTTCAGTAATAGGAATGGTGTCTGTGTTTTTTTTTATGGAAAACTTATTTCTAACAGTTTCCTTTTTTTTGTATATCTAATTGCTTTTGGTTCACCAAGAATTCATGGGCAATTGCTTTTCTCACCATTACAAATATATTGCAAGTGGAGCTTTTATATTCAGGGTGCTGACCTGAATCTGTTTTCCTTCACAGTAATCTTGTGCTGCTTCCTGGCTTAGGAAAGCTGACAGAGTTTGAAAAGACAATATTCTACAGCGAGACTATGGGTGCTGCTTTTGTATCCTCTGTATATAATTGTCAAAAAATCCTATTAATACCCAACTATGGGCAAACCCATAAAAATATAATCTGAACATTGCAGAAATGATTTAGAGACAAACAGAAACCCTCATTTTGACCCCAATTTACTGCTATTGCACACAAATTTGGTGTTCTCAATTTCTGAAAATTCTCTATATCAGACATGTAGGATCATGGTTTAGAGGTTATAGGAAATTCTACTTTGTATTAAAAAGAACCCATCTCAGAACTGGCTTTGTGCCTTACTCTCTGCATTAACAGCTTTGCAACCTTAATTCTGCTTTTCAGTCCTGGGGGACAGATATTTTAATTTTTTATTGGTTGTGGCAGAATTTGAAGAGATTTATAGGAAGCCCCTCCCATATGCTTCCTGATCCTCTCAACCCGCAAAGGAAGTGTGTCTGCTCTTATGAGTGTGCTGGAGTGATGAGAGATAAGGAAGTGGCAACAGTTGACTTTAATTGAAGCAGTACATTTGTTTTTCTGTTTAGAGTCTGTAAAAAATCAGAATATCTTTATGTATTTAACCATTTTTTTTGCCTCCTAACAGGTTTTGGATTCTGAAACTTGATGGTTAAATTGGTTAGGAAGTTGAAAATAGGAAGTCAGTGAAGTAGATTTATCTGCAAATTAATCTATATGGTAAAATCCATTGAAAGTCATTTATTTGGTCAAATGTTTGTTAAAAATGCTTGTTCCTGATATAGTTAACTAGTTTATATCCTTTATAATGTTTGCATTACCAACATTTAAAAAATGTCATGCAATTTTAATTTATGCACACAAAATCAACGTGTAGCTTAAAATTCAAATGTTGAAGAATAAAATATATTTTGAGGTTTATAAAAAGAAGAAAATGTCAAATTTATGATAATTTGCCATTTTTGAGAAATGACAGGACTTTTTAAATAAGAAATTGTAACTTTTGGATATTTAGATGATGATAGTTTTGTTGATTGGAAATCAAGTAGACTGAGGTTTGAGGTTGTGCAGGAAATTCCTCTTGAATCCAGGTATAAAGCAAGCATAGAAAGTGTAGCACAGGTATCTGAATTCTAACATGTATACCTCATCAAACTATAGTGTGTTTTGAAGAAGGTCTCTGGGCATCCTGACTTGCCCAATGGACATCAGATTACTGATATGGACATGATATTCTGTTAGAAATGTCCAAAAAGGTTTCTGTGAGCAATGGAATCATATTCTCTAAATGTTAATGATTTTTTAAAATATGAAATCCTACTTGTCATGCATATAAGTGGAGGAGCCAACTAAAAAGGATTGCATTAATAGAGAAAAGTGAGTGGTATCTTCACTCCTCAGACAACCCTAAATTTGTTTGTGTGGGGTGTTTTGTTGTACAAGGCATTTATTACCCTACTTTTGTTCTTGAATGATTTTAACTGTATAAAACTTGCCTTCTTTTAATTGGGTAGGAAAGATTCGCACATGTGATAAATTCTGTAAAGCTAGAGAATGTGTGGTATTTAGCATTTTCTTAGACTCAAACATTTTCAAAACTAGATCTTTAATGGCCATTTTTCCTTTCTCCTTGCTTATGAAAGAGAAATGGACAATCTGAACATTAAGCTTCTCATCAATTTCCCTAAAGAGTTCCCCTACTTTATAATAACAACTTCCAGACAAATATTTTCATGTAATCCTTTGTCTCCTGCATCCTATGTCCAATCTTTTGAGTCTTTGTTCAAATTATGTCTAGAACCTATGTCTTTTCACTACCTCCATTGTTAATACCCTCATCCAAACTGCTGTCATCTTTTGCTTTGATTATTATAGTAGTTTTTTATCTGGCTCCCTGAATCCATCTTTTCTCTCCTTTCTCTCTTATAATGCATCCAGAGTGATCTTGGTGAAAGTGCAGCCAGAACATGTTACTCCTTAGATCAAATGCTCACACTGCCTCACTGAATACATAAGGATCAAATGATCTTGTAGAGAATCAACTCCTTGTAGATCACTCTGAATTCGTGTCCTCTGGTTTCTCTTCTACTTCTATCTCTCCAAACACAGGGGTCTTTTAACTATTCCTCCCAGATACAAGGCCTGTTCTGCTCATGCCTTTGCACAGGCTTTGCTCTATCTGTCTTCCCTGTGCTTTTTGATCTCATACTTGTAGCCTGGAACAGAGCTTGGCGCATAACATATACTAAATAAAAAACACTCTCATGTATTTACTGTTTATCATGGATACAGTTTCATGCCGCCATTTAACTTATTCTTCTCTATGTTCTTTCTATATCTCTTCAAATTGGTGTTTCCTCTTCACATAGATTCATTCAGGTGTGGATTGTTGGATCACATATTGATCTATTGTTAATAGTTTGAGGAAACTCGATACTGTTTTCCTTAGGGACTGGACTGTTCTACATTCCTCCCAACAGGGTATGGAGGTTCGTCTCTTCTCCACAGCCTCACCAACACTTGTTTCTGGCCTTTCTTTATGGTGGACATGTATAGGTGTGAGGTGGTATTGCACTGTGATTTTTATTTCTATTTCTCTGATGATTATGAAAATATTTTCATGTGACTGTTGACCATCTGTATTTTTTTCCTTTGGAAAGTGTTTATTTGGCTCTTGATTGGGTAATTTGTTTTCTTATTACTGACTTATTTGAGTTATTTGTACATCTTTGCTATTAGTTCATTGTTGGATACATGATGTGCAAATATTTTCTTCTACTCAGTCTTTTCATTTTAATGATAGTTTCTAATGACTATTTAATGCATAAAGAAGAATAATAATATTTAACTATAAAAAGATGAAATTTTGCTATTTATTACAACATAGGCAGGACTGTAGGGGATTATGTTAAATGAACTAAGTCATAAGGAGGATGGCAGATATTAGATAATTTCGCTCATGTGAAATCAACGGAAAAAAAAAAAACTAAACCAAACTTTAGAGATTTGACTGCATAACTGAGGCTAGCAAAGGGGGCAGATGGAAAGTGGAAAACAAAGGGGGAAGAATCTGGTGGACTATCATAGAGGATTTTTGGTCCTTTGGTGGTGGTATGGGGGAGTAACAGAGTGACATAGATTTGAAGAGGTGTAACCCTGACCCCCTAAATTCTATATATTGTATAAACCAATGTGACTTCAATAAAAATGATAAAATCCTAAAAAAAGTCAAGTTGTTGAGTGTATAGCTGGGTATAGAGAATATTTTTTCTTGCAATATAATTATCATGAAACTGTAACCTGGCTTTGTAACAAATAAATTTGTGTCAAAGTTAAAAATACATAACCACATTTGCACATTTTAGGATCAACTCAGAGTTGTCTGACTTGTGAAATAAAATGCCTTTGGACCTTATCAAAGTGTAGAAGTTTTGATGTGATACTCCTGTTTTACCATCACAATGGGTAGTTATTACTGCACTTCATTACTGTTAATGTGTTGTGATATTATTTGCAGCTAAAGGGAAAATGATAACTTTGCTTTTAATTAGCAGTATTTTCAATTACTTTACATTCTACATTTATGAAAAAAACCTGACTAAAAGTTGTAAGTATGAAATCCAGTTGCTTTGTGAAAACAAAGACCTTTTTTAGTATCAGTAAAATAGCCCCTAAAGGAAGAAAATTTATTTTTGGAGGAAGTGTTAGAAGACGGTATTTTAGAGATAGAATGTGGGTTGCCAACAGTGATTGCACTTTTCTAGGCTAAAAGAGCCTCTACCAGGTGGACAGGCTCTGGATTGTTCAATTAAAATGTTTAAGCAATTTAGGGAGAGTTGGGTAGTTTTTCATCTTTATCTCAAGTTCCAGCACATCAAAATAATTTAGCTTTAATTACCTCTTATAGGAATTAATCTGTGTGGAAGCCTATCTCTAAATAGCCAGAGAGGCCATGCCCAAATGTGAAGCCAATCTTCTCTCCGCACTTGCAAGTGCCCCAAAGAGATTTGCTTACATGTAAACAGACCCCTAGTGGGTTCATATTAGTAGAGTCCATGGCAACTTATTTTAAGATGAGATTTTAGAAATTCTAATAACTTTTTTGTTAGTTAGGAAATCTTGGTTCCAAGTGATTTTTTTAATCTTTCTTTTTTTAATTGAGGTAATAGTTTACAACACTATATATGATTTAGAGGTATGGATTCACGCCTCTTATGGTGCACGTTAACATCCTAAGCCTAGCACCAAAAGACAAATAATCCTCCACCACAGTCCAGTGGGCCCCTCCTCGTTCTTTTCTGCTCTTTAGTCGGAGTCATGGAACAAAGTAGTTTCTATTGCCAGCACTGTACCAACTTGAAAATGTCCCCAAAGAGAGACTGCAGCATTCACAGAAAATAGATGTGTTGTGTGTGTGTGTGTGTGTGTTAGTGATGGGGAGGGATTGTATTTTGATAGAATCACCAATATACGCTACATTTAATATTTTATTGTTGCCTTCTTTTAATGTATACAAAATGACTGTCATGGCTAGGATGTTAAGTTATTTTCTGCATAATTTTTTCAAAGTAAAACTTTTTTATTTTTACTTCCTTTGCTGTTGGGATTAGTCTCCAAAGACATCTTTATTATTGATGTTGTGAAATGAACAGTCAGTATTTTCTTCTATATATTTAATTGGTGAAGGTTGTATCTAGGCCTTTAACCAAACTTGAATTTATTTTTAGACATAATGTTAGAGAATGATAGAACTTTATTCTTTTACACTTACCTGTCCAGTTTTCCAAGTATCATTTGTTAAAGAGACTTTCCTTTTTTTTTTAATTATATAGCCATGGTTACTTTATCATAAATTCCATTTATCCATGTTTCTATTTTTATTCTATTATCATATTGTTTTACTGTTTCTATAAAGTATCAAGTCAGGTAACATGATGCCTCCATTTATCTCCTATTTTCTGAGGATTGCTCTAGCTATTGAGGCCTTTTATGATTTTATTTAATATTCTTTACTATTTAGAGTCAGTTGCAGACCTACTGACCCTACGTACTGCAATGACTGTTTCCTAAAAACAAATAAATTCTTTTATATAGCCATATCATAATTATTAAAATCAGAAATCAATATGGATACAAAACTATTAGATCCTTTATAGCAAAAGAACATTTCAGATTCTTTTATTATGTCTTAGTCTTTGTAATATGGAATACGCTCTCATTAATCTGGGAAGTGTTTCATTCTGTTTTAAGACAAAAGTACTTTTGAATAAAATCGACCATTATTTTTGTCAAATGTCTCTCAATTTGTGTTTGTTTAATGACTTTTCTTATGAATGAATTTAGGCGTTAACCAGGAGGATAATAAAATGATGCAATCTCAGTGCTTCATCTAAGATACTTGAACTCTATATACTCACCCGGGCCCTTTGTCTGAAGTGGCATTCAAACAATGTGGTTGCATGTTATCTGTCCATTTGCTATCTTAAGGGAAGTTTGGACAGATGATTTACAATAGAAATTTTCTCCTATCATCAACTTCTGCCCTGACAAACACAGCGCTAGAAATAATTTACAATCTTTTTTATCTTATGTTAATTCCCAGTACCTTTCTACAGAGAAGTATATTCAGAATTAACCACTCTTCACCTCTTATTTATTTTATAGAAAATATAAGGTCTTAAAAGATACAGAATACGGGCCTCCCTGGTTGCGCAGTGGGTTAAGCAACACACTATGAAGCAAACCTCAGCCACTGCAGCACTAGTTCGATCCCTGCTGCCGGCCAGGGTGGGGACCCACATGGCACGGCAGACCTCTCCTGCTATGCTTGCTGCTCCCCTCAGCAGTGTACTTCTGTTAATCTGCCTGTTCTGCTCCCTGCTCTCTGTGGTGAATCCTCTCACCCCCCCACACCTCTGGCCTGTACCCCAGTGCTTGTTTGTATGCATAAATAAATAAATCTTTAAAAAAAAAAGGTACTGAATACAGAATGCCAAAACACTATTCTTATCTAGTAACTGTGACAAAAATCTCTAATACTAACTTAAAATAAATGATGTTAAAAAGCAGCTTTGTATTGTGCCAGACCTTATTATGGAATACTTTCAATTTTCCCAACATTGAGTATTACATGACTATTGATTTATAATGTTTGACCTTTATTATACTGAAATAGTTTCCTTCTATTCCCATTTTGGTTAGTTTTTTTTCATAAATGGTCATTGAATCTAATCAAATCTTTCTGTGTATCTGTTTATATTATCATATGATTTTTATAGTTTTGTTCATATTATTTTAATTGATTTACATATATTAAGCTATCCTTATATACCTGAATGAATCCCATTTGATCATGGTATATAGTCTTAGTGATAACCTGCTGACTTTGATTTGCCAGTATTTTATTGAATATTTTTGCATTTATATTTATCAATAATATTGGTCTGTACTTTTTCTTGTGTGGTTTTTTTTTTTTTTTTGGTTTCTGTATTAATTTAATCCCTTTTTTTTTTTTTTTTTGCATAGAAGACCTGGGGTGTAGGTCAGAATGCAAGGGGTGAGATTCGCCAGAGACGAGTGGGACACAGAACAGGCAGATGTACTGGAATACACTGCTACATTTTATCTCTTCATTTATGTCTTTTATCTCTTCATTTTGATTTCGTATGGTTGACTTTGTAAGGATAGATTTAACCCACCCCCTTTTTTTTAAAAAAACTTGCTGGACTAGTCAGGGGACTGATATTGGTGAGGTGTAGTAGGTATAAAAGAGGACTAGGGTTGTATGCATCAAGTGATCACCTCCAGGGGACTTAGGACTTTGAAACTCCTGTTATAAAGTATTTATTTGTGTGTGTAGTTGGGTGTGGTAGCAAGTCTTTTACATATTTTAGCCTGGCTAGATGGTGGCAGATGTTTTGAATTATCAGCTGGGGATGAGTTAGCAAGTGTTTCAGATATCTTAGCCTGGACTTCAGAATCCGTTTTTTTCTATAAGGAAGTCTAGGTTTTCAGACCTGAATCAGGCTACTGCAGCTGTTCTGAGTTATGATCCTCATATTCAGGTCAGCAGGACTTGCTCTCAACCCTCACCTCCATAGCTCTTTAATGCATCTTCTGTCCTGGTTACCTGCTCATGCCCCCCTCCCCCCAACCCGGTGCAGTGCCTGGTCATAGGAGCCCTGTGTTAGCATGTGTTCAAATCAACAGCTTCAGGGGAACTTTGTATTACAGCTACACCTCCCTTTTGTGGATAGTACTACCCTATGACTGCTTCAAACAAATTTCACTTAGAATATTCCCTACCTCTTTTTGTGTGTTGATATTCTTATAATATAATGAAAATCCCTTGGGGGCTTTTGGCTTTGTTTTGTATCAGTTTGTTTTGTGTTTCTGAATGAGGGGAGCCTGGCATCTTGTCTTGACTGCCACCAAGTTGCTGGACTCCTTGATGTAATATTTTCAATGGAATGCTTTGCTTACCCCAGACCTAGTGAAATCTCTTCAGAGGAAAATGTTAACCCTTCCAAGATTAATATGGTGCTTATTATGTGACAGGTATTATACCCAGAGCTTAGTGACTTAATGCTCATCTCAAAGGACTCATAAAATAGTTAGAATGGTAAATAAGCAAAAATTCCCTAATTTCCCAAAAGGCAATTAGAACAGTGTATGTGGTCTTCTGAGAGCTAGAAAGTAGTGTTTACTGTAAACCAATAGAAATTGGTTAGAGACATGCTTTTTGAAAATAAGTGCAATCCATGTATATAACAAGGGAGAAATTTTCTCCATTAACTTTAGGAGTACTGTAGCCAAATGATAATTTTTTCAAAGGACCTAATTTATTAGAATGAAAGTATTGGTCATTTTAAATCATCAGAAGGAATCTATAACCATGTTTATGACTTTGTGAATTTCTGTTTGAACCTTTTGTATGTCTAGATGGCTTAATGGTCAGATTAGTGGGAGGAAACAATAAATGAAATATATCTGGATTGTTATATAGACTGTTGATTATTTTATATGACATTAGAAGATTATGGATGCTTCATATTGAAGACTGGAAAATACTAAACTTGTCCATGCCTCCCTGTGGAGGGGAGGCATATCCCTTATAAGTATATGAAAACCTTTAACTCAAATCAGTCTTTTGTGAATTTACATATATTTGTAGCTTTCTGTCATTGGATACATAGATTTTATCAGATCCTTGGTAGGTCCCATGAATCCCACTAAATAAGATACATTTATGGAGTTGTATGTTAAAAGTAGCACTAGACTAGAATTAGAGCCCTAGCTATATTCAGTGCAATCTTCAATCAAAAACCTCAACTTTCTAAGCTTCAGATTCTTCATTTCTAAAATAAGAGTTTATTTAAAGTTTGGGTTCCTCAATAGATATGTTACAAATGACAAATACATTTTAAAAACTTTTGCAACCTAATTGGACACAGATGAGATATATTTGGTCCTTACAATGTTGGTCTTCACAGAACATTAAGAAGTTTTAATATTAATCTTCATTTTCCCTTCAAAACTGTGAATACCTATCTATACTGGGCCCACACTGTACTCAGTAGTCTTGAGCAAATTACTGATCACAAGTTTGGACAGATATAAGCACTCAGGTTCTTTACAATCTTCAGCAGTTTCAGCAGGTTCTTTATAGTCTTTGCAATTATTTCACATGTCCTAGGAAGCATTTGATATGGTGTCCTTAGATACATACAATACACTTTTTATCTCGGGAAAGAGAACAGGCCATAGAGAGGTGGCACAATGGCAGGAGTGCATGGCTTCAGTGTGCCTTTAGAGAATTCTGAAATTATCATATTCCTAGTTATGCCCTGATTATGGGTGAAAACTTAATGCTTTTTACTGAAAAGGGCTCCCCTGCTTTGAGTAGTTGCTGGGAGCTGATAACCAATTTGTATTACAAATCTTAGTGACATTTGTATTTTAGGATTTTATGTTATATCAAGCTTCAAATATTCTATTTTAGAGTAGAAAGAGAGGGTCTGAAACAGTTGGAAAGGCTATGTGAAAACCAGTCAAGTCCTTTTGATTTACAAGTTAACTGAAACCTGACGTAATTGTGCATTTTTAATAACTTCATTGGCTAGGTTAGAATTCTGCATGTTTTTTAAAGGGCTTTACAGCCCATGCCGTCTCTGCTTCAAACAAACATGTCACATTAGATAATACATAAATACACAAATGAATGATCATGGCTGTGTTCCAATAACACTTTGTTTACAAAAACAGGAGGATTTGGCCTGTGGGCTGTATTTTGCCAACGTCTGAGTTAGTCATTAAATATGCAGTTTGCTCTTAACAGGGGCTTAAAAATCTTTAAGACAATCACAAAGAATAAAATAAAATGCTAATATTGGAAGCAGTAGAAAGAAAGACTCACAGGAAAAGCTGCCTGTGATTATTTCATTTCACCAAGAAGAGACTGTTGGGTGACATAGTTTATGTTTGACATAAAAGATAATTATTTGACAACGAGAGCAGTTACATTTTAGAATGAATTATTAAGGCAGTTTGTCGACTCTCCCTGAAAGGTTGTAAAAACAGTATAAATTTTCATCTTTCTGAAATGGTTTGCTATAGAAATATGAATAGGATAATCTGTAGGTATTGGGAAATGAAAAGGAATGTGGAACTATCTTTGAAAATGAAATTGGTATAGGATTGGAACAAAGCAGACCAACAGAATTCTGATCTTTATATTAGTATACCGGGTTCTCATATTAGTCATGGGTTTTTTTTAAAACCACTTTACTAATATCTGAGTGCCCAGTGTTCCAGAAAACATGGAGGATTAACATGTTATATAACTATTAGTAATAGTGTGTTTAATGATCATGAAATGCTACATAAATTGTAAATAATAAATATACTATCTTTTTTTTTTAAAGATTTATTTATTTATGCATACAAGCACTGGGGTACAGGCCAGAGGTGTGGGGGGTGAGAGGATTCACCACAGAGAGCAGGGAG
>JAGFMF010011830.1:7890046-7941618 GCA_019455555.1 Galemys pyrenaicus | reverse complement strand
TGCTGAGGGGAGCAGCGGGCACAGCAGGAGAGGTCTGCTGCACCATGTGGGTCCCCTCCCTGGCCGGCAGCAGGGATCGAACTAGTGCTGCAGTGGCTGAGGTTTGCTTCATAGTGTGTTGCTTAACCCACTGCGCCACCAGGGAGGCCCTAAATATACTATCTTTACTTGACAGACTAGTCCTTAAATTCTTTTGAAATCCCTGGAATAAATTTGACATTCTTATGAGTTACTTGTGCAGAAAACTGTGACTTTATTAAGAAGGAAATCAAGATTATGCATCTACATTTCATTTACTTGTTTAAGTTCTGTGTAACTACTTAAAATAATGATTGCAGTAACTTTAATTGGCTTCTTGTTATTATCTCACTTCTCAAATAGATTCATAGAAAGATATGACAAAGTAGTGACTTTGAAGGACATCTGATTTCATATTTAAGATAAAATTGTAACTAGTTCAAAACTTATATTTAAGATAGAAATTATTCTTTTAGTTTATATATATTTTAATCAGCGTAACCTTGGTTTAATATGATTAAGAAGTATAGGTTCACAAAACCATAACATATATAGAAGAAAACATAGCTAAAACATTACAAGACATACATCTCAGTAACGCCTTTAAGGACGCATTTCCCAAAGCAATAAAAATGAAAGAAGATAAACATCTGGGACTACATCAAATTAAAAAGCTTCTATACAGCAAAGGAAACATTAAACAAAGCAAAGAGACACCCCACTGAATGGGAAAAAATCTTTGCGCTCCACACAACGGACAAGGGTGATCTTTGATCACAAAGATATACAAAGAACTCACAGGACTCAAGAAAAACAAAGTAAAAAACCCAATCAAAAATTGGGCAGAAGAACTTAAAAGACACTTCTTCAAAAAGGACATGCACATGGCCAACAGGCACATGAGAAAATGCTCAACATCCCTCATAATCAGGGAAATGCAAATTAAAACCACAATGAGATATCACCTTACACTGGTAAGAATGGCACATATTAAAAAAAAACAACAATGACAAATGTTGACGAGTATTTGGAGAAAAAGGAACTCTACTACACCGATGGTGGGAATGCAAGTTGTCCTACCACCATGGAAGGCCATTTGGAGGTTTCTCAATCTACAAAAAATAGAATTACCATATGACTCAGCAATTCTACTTCTAAGGATCTACCCAAAGGACACAAAAACACTGATCCAAAAGAATACTTGTACCCCCATGTTTATTGCAGCACTATTTATAATTGGTAAGACCTGGAAACAACCCAAATTACCAAAACTAGAGGACTGGATCAAGAAGACGTGGTACATATACACGATGGAATACTATTAAGCAATAAAAAATGAGAAACTAGGGGCATTTATAGAAACATGGATGGAGCTAGAAGGAATTATACTCAGTGAAATAAGTCAGAAGGCAAGAGAAAAATATCTGATGGTTTCACTTTTAGGAGCTATGTAATGGAAAATGCAAAAAAAAAAAAAAATAATAAGAGAGAACTCTAGGAAATGAGCAATTATAGCCAGAAACAAACAAACAAGCAAACAGACAAACAAAAAACACAACAAGAACAAAAGGTCAAAGATAACCCTAAACCAAAGGGATCACTGGGGGGAGGGTGGGAAAGAGACTGGGATGAGGACAGAAAGAGTATAAGGGACTGAGATGATGTTGCATGGGTGAAATGGTGGTGGAAATGCCCTGGGAACTACAAATATTGTCAAATATAATTAAATAACTCTAATAAAAAAAAGTATAGGTTCATATCGCTCAGATATATGTTACCATGCCACATCCACCATTTTTGCAATAGTCACTGTCTTACTCCCCATCCCTGGTAGTCTCAATGCTATAGTCAGGTTTTCAGAGTTTATTTTATTTTAGGTTTTTTTTTTTCTGTTCTTTTGCTTTGTTTCTCTATATCACACATATGAGTGAAATCAGCCAGTATTTGTCTTCCTCCTTCTGACTTACTTCACTTAGCACAATGCCCTCTGGAGATTTCCATCCATGTTGTCCATTTATGAAAAGATTTCACCTTTTTATAGCTGAATAGTATTCCATTTTGTATATATACAACCTCCCTCCCCGAAGTTATGTTTATTGATGTAAGGTAGGTTTACATCTTTGTATCTGCTCCAGAGATTTTAGGTTCAAACCTCTATAAATATGTACTTTCCCATCATCAGTGTACTAATGACCCTCTACCATGTTCCACTGGGCCCCTTCACTCCCCCACTCCTACTCAGCCACCTGTGCCCCTAGGGTTGCCTTGGTTTTATAGTCATATATTGAGTTTATTATTAGTTTATTGGTTTTGACTGACCCTTTGCTATGTTTCTTTATTGTCCACATATAAATGAGGACATCTGGTATTTGCCTTTCTAGTTTGACTTATTTTGCTTAGTATTACCCTTTCCAGTTCCATCTGTGATTTCACAAGTGGAAGAGTTATTTTTATAAATTGCTGAGCAGTATTCTATTAAATATTATATATCTATATATGCACATACATATGTGTGCACACATACATACATATCACCACATTTTTCCAATCCACTCCTCTGTCTGTTGACAAATAGGCTTTCCCATAACTTAGCTATTGTAAAAGGGCTGCTATGAACCTGTGAGTACATATATCCTTTGAATTAATGCTTTCTGTATTCTTTGAATAGATACCTACATGTGAAATTTCTGAGTAATATGGTAGATCCATTTTTATTATCTTGAGACACCTCTTTTTCATAGAGGTTGGACCAGTTTGTACTCCCACCAACAGTATAAGGGTTTCTTTTTTTTCCACATTCTTGACAGAACTTGTTGTTTTTAGTCTTTTTGACGTAGGCCATTCTTTTTTTTTTTTTTTAAAGATTTATTTATTTATGCATACAAGAGCCGGGGTACAGGCCAGAGTCCAGGGAGGTGAGAGGATTCACCAGAGACAGAGTGGGGAGCAGAACAGGCAGATCAACTGAAATACACTGCTGAGGGGAGCAGCGGGCGAGGCAGGAGAGGTCTGCTGTGCCATGGGGGTCCCCTCCCTGGCCTGCGGCAGGGATCGAACTCTTGCTGCAGTGCCTGCGGCCTGCTTCATAGTGCATTGCTCAACCCACTGCGCCACCAGGGAGGCCCGCCATTCTTAAAAGTGTGGGATGGTAGGTATCTCATTGGTTTTGATTTGCATTTCCCAGATGATAAGTGTTGATGAGATATTTTTCATGCTACATATTTTTCTAACTCACTCATGTCCTCAGGTACTTATGTTTTTTCCATAACTTGACTGTTGTAAATGGTTTTGCAGTGCATGTATTCTTTTGAGTTACTGTTTTTGTATTTTTCAGGTAGGTCCTTAGGAGTAGAATTACCCTGTCTTGAGTTTCACTGTTCCAGATAAAGAACTGGAACTAAAATTATATTGCTTATTCCAAAACTAACTTTTAAAATTTGGAAATTTTTACCTTCTCCCCCTGCCAAAAACTATTAATCATAGGGCATAAAATTCAGTTTCATGGGCCCATTTAGTAAAAAAAAATATTTTTACATGTAATATGTGTAAGTTGAAATGCTCAGTTTTTTTTCTAGAGCTATGCTATATCCCTTCTGACAATTGCTTCACTTATTTTCTTAACATGTGATATAAATAATGAGAGTCTATGCTATGAACCCCAATAATGTAGTATAAAAACATGACAGTGGAATTCATGATGATTAGAGTCATTATATCCTGTTGTATATAGTCTTAATAGGGAGAAGTAATAGGAGACAAAGGTAATCAATGTATTATACAGATTAGATCATAAATAAAACTCAATACATAAGGGCTCTTCCCTGTTAGAAAGAATTAAATGTGGACACAGTTGCAAATTAAAATTTCGCCTATATCTGCCAGATGTTACATAAATGAAAAAAAATATGAGGTATTTCTTTTCCTCTGTGGTATATCAAAATAGCTGTAATTAACTTATCAGAGTAATTATGTTCTATGATCCCTTCTGCCCTTGTTTACGGTTTCTACCTATAAAGTAGTGTATTAGTGAGACTTTGACCTTATTTCAGGGATTCCACATTTAACCAAAATATTTGGAATTATTAAATTGGATTTACCATATCAATCTTTTGTAACTGTTTATCAGTGTACTTGTGGTTGCATGTGAGTAATCAGTTTTTGAGAAAAAATTAAGCTCATTAAGTTAGTTACTACTCCAGCATGACAAGCAAACATGTTCCTTTGCAGCCTAATCATTTGTAATGAAATGACTTGACTCTGAATGATGCTTGATATTTCTGAAAGTTAATTTCGCCCTTAGGAAATTTGCTGCCATTGACATCAAAGAAATGTGTTATAGCCTCTGAATGCAATTCCAAAATATTCTGGGCAATAGCAACATCATATCTGAAAAATTAATCTCAAAATGAATTATTCTGGTACATATACTTATTTACCTTTAAAAACTTGAAACTTAATTTGTACACAGTAAAGCACAGAGATCATAAGTATACAGCTTAATGTTCTTTGAAAAATTGTGCAAACCTATATAGTTCAAACTCTTGTCAAAATATATAATAGTCCCATTATTATAGGGTTCCACCTGCTCCTTTCCATCATTGCCTGAATTGAACCCTTAGCACAACCCAGGCAACTACTGTTCTGATTTGGTTTGCTGTAGTTTATTTATGTCAGCCACAGAGCCTCATATAAATGGTATCATAAATGCCCTCTCTTGTAACTGGCTTCTTTCCCTCAGCATAGTGTCATTTGAAGTTTATCCACGATGTTGCATATATTGACAGTTCATTTGCTTTTATTGCTGAGTGTGACTACTTATGTTATGACCTCTTATTTTTTTAATGTAAGTTAAAACTATATAAGAAGAATGAACTCTCTTCTTGGAAGTCAGAGAATAAAGCCATAACTGAGTATTTTTCTCTTGCATGAAGACCAATTCTTACTAGGACTTATCCTACAACAGAAAGTATTTCTATATATACAAACTTATTCAACTAATTATTCATGTATTTACCATAGATATTTTAAGAAGATGTATCAATTTTAATGTGTTTAAATTATCTAATATTTATTAATTTAGTTAAATGTATGCTTATTAGAAGTCTAATATATGGCACACATAATACTGATAAATTTTCTCATATGTTTGAAATTATATGTAAAAACTCTAGAAGAAATGAAGCATCAGTAATTGATCTAAACCTACATATTTGTTTATAATTGATGATTACAGCTTTAATATAAATCTCTCACCAGAGGCTGATGCAAATAAATTGTGAAGATGTAAGATCTGTTACAAAGATATAGATATTGAGAAAAGTGAATTACTAGGTACCGTTTTTCAAAAGCAGTTTATCCTGAAGGCTTTCTTTGCCACTTGCTGTTAAAAAGTGGACTCCATGGGGTTGAAGCATCATGGAGATTTTAATTAAGTTTTAATTAAATGTTTTCCATGGTTTTGCATAATAAGGAGATAATATCAAATCTAATTCCTGCAAAATCTAACATACATCTGGGTAATTAACACATGAGGATTCTCTAATCATCCACATAGTTTGGTACTCTTTCTATTAAGTGTATTTTAAAAGGATGCACCTTACAAGTTTCTAAATAAGCTTATTGGAAATGATGAACTCACTAGTACTCTCCAGGGAAGAAAGTTTTTGTTTTAACTTTGCCTCAACTTCTACTGGTCCACTTTATTTATTGTCAATTTAATGTCTCTGAAACCAGTGTATTTTGGAATTTGTTGATTTAAAAATATTATAATCAGCACTCGTCTGGACTTTTAAAAGTCTAAGCAGATAGAATGTATTGTTGCCTAACTTTCAAATATGAACATGGTAGAAATTCAACCCTTTTTTTCTGTAATTGGAGATCTATAACAAAGCAATAGGGTTCCTGATTAGATATTATTTTATAGTATTTCATTGTCACATACTGGCTCCAACCCATGCTTTAGTCCTTATAGTCAAACAATATTATAAGCATATTGATAATAACAGAAGAAAATATATCACAACTTTGTAAGTTACCTTTGTAAAGGTAACTTCATTTTTTAATAATTTGTAAGTCTTAAAGAGCCCCATTCTTATTTTGATAATTGTGAGATTCTAGTTTAAAAATACCTATAATATGTGACATAATCCAATTGCCAAATATATACTTGTTGCAAAGACTGTATTAAGTACTCATAATACAAGGATGGCTAATGCAAGATTCCTCAAACCCTTTTCCCTGTTCATCCTTTTTTTTCTTCTTTCAGCTCTTCATTTAATATGTATTTTTTCCCAAAATTTCAAGACCTATATTTCAGTTACAAATGAAGCTGTTGGACTAGATGGTTTTAAAAATTCTTCTGTTTCTGCCTTCTAAGCCTGTGCTTTGAATACTACCATGGATATGTGCAAATACTGAAGCAGGCTTTACTGAGAAATGCAGAAGGTTTAGAAATATTTTATATCCATATTAAAGATACTAAGTTTTGGAATGAGATAGGCTGAGGTACCACCTGGGTAAGCGGCCAAATCTTTTTGAATTTATCGCTATAGAGTATCCCTAAAATAGGGATTTAAATACTACTCACTTTTTAAAATGCTATGAAGATTAAATGAGCTCATGTAAGGAGCTTAGACAAATGTGTTCAGAACATAATAGGTTCAATTCAAGTATTGGTTGTTATTATTTAGGCAATATAAATATAGGTAATTTACCTGGAAAAGTGGTCCTAGTTATTCCCAAGTCAGATAGATTGTGTGTATCCTCATTTTGCAAGAGATGTTAATGTACTTGGTGATGAAGACAAAATACATGTATTTTCTGTTTTAGAAGTCACACTCTTGTCAATAGCAACATTTTGAGATTCTTTGGTGGCAGAATATGTTGCAGTGGAACTATCTGATATCTGGCACCCATGTTCATATGATACTAAACAACAGCTCTACCACATATTTGCTGAATAGATGAACAAATAAATGAATGAATAAATGAAAAGAATTTCACAAAATCACCTGTTCTTATAGACTGGGAAAAAGAGCAATATTAGTAAATGGTGGAGTATGAAACAGAATCTAGATTTATCTACTAGTTGGTATTTTTCCATACTTTTACAATGTATATTTTACAAATAACACAAATTCTTGTATATGTGGCAATATGGTGCCTTCACAAAACATGTTATATAGTCATTGTTTTCACTTATCCATAACATGAGTCCCAAGTATTAAGTGAAGAAAGTTGACATTAGTTATCTTATTTTATCTTCAGAAAATATGGGATTAGAAGGTAATATGTGACCTGGGATTATGACCAATTTTTAGACTCCAGTAAATGTAACTCTGTTCCAGAAGAAGGTGCTTCTTCCTAAAAATTATACTATTATCTCATCAATTTAAAGTTAATGTTAGCCTCACGACTCTGAACTGAAACTTGCAAGTGTCCTGTTGCTCTTTTGCATTCCACTGAGCCTGTTATGATTATAGAAACCCATTAAGAAGATGCCCTTTGAGATATTGAGATAAAAGACACTGAATGTGTACCATTAAGAGTTATAACATTGGGTCAATGTCATGCTTTCTTTTATATGTCTTTGATCTTAATGATCTGAGTTTGGGTCAAATGGAGTTACACTCTTCGAAGAGCTGCTGGGTTATGAAAGAGCATTTTTGAGAAGGATAGAGATGAAGACATATGAATTGAAATTAGGACTAGTAAAATCAGTTCAGCAGCTGAGTGTCAAGGAACATTTTGAAATCTAATATAGAAGTGCAGCAATACTTATGGGCCAAGTGCTTTTGATTAAACTTATCCTAAAGCATTAAAAATTAGAAATGCACACTTTGATCTCCTCTACCCCCACAATATTTTGTGCATGGAGTTAGATAGAAGTAAAATATAAGGCACTGAAAAGAACTGCCAATAGGAAAATCAGTTGAAATAATCCAGATGCTTGTACCACTTTAAAGGTCAAATCTGGTTTGCTCATAAAGTCCAGAGTAGTGTGAAAGGAGATGTTTAATAAATCTTGGAATTTAGTAGTAGAAGAAAAGTGGTGAATTTACAGGCCTTAAGCTTGGTTGCGTGGATTGTCATATTATGCCATCAAAGAGTGGAAAAGATTTCTTCCAGCTGTAAAATTGTGGGTTAAAGGAAATGTCACACTTTAACTATTTTTTACTGTTTAAATGAATATCCATATGCTCTGAATGTTACAAAATTTTCGGCATTAGAAACAAGACTTTTTTTATTTATTCACAGGACAGGTTTTGCAGGTACCATTGCAGTGAAAATTTATTCCTATAATTTTCTAAACATTATTTCTCTATGGAAATGTCAGCTCTTGGGTAGCAAGATTAAATTTATAGTGGCCTTCATAGCTTTTGTCTTTTGTCTGAACAATCTAGAAGTGCAAAGGTTATGATGTATAACTTCAGTGACATGAACTCTTGTCCCTTAGGATTGACAATTCAAGAACTTCTTCATGTGTTACAAAGCCACCTGCAGAGAGTGTTTGAAATTCACTGGATAACTGACTTCCCCCACAGTGAAAGTGACAGGGACCTGGAGTAGAGACTTTTGAGTGGAAACCTTTTGGCATAATTAGATTATTCTAACAGGTAGTGGATTCATGTCAATCCAGCCATCTCCAGAGTCTGCTGGGAGCAACCAGTATCACACAACAGCTTTCACTGGCAAGTTGCCACTGAGATTTGAGTTAACTTAAGGGACCTTTTGAAATGCCTTCAGGGCATGGAGTTGGAATACAGCAGGCTGAAGAGATATTTTAAAGTTTCATTTTCCATCTGAGTTGATCCTAGGGACTCAGAAAAAAACTGGGATGGTGGGGGTAATTCTTGAATTCTTTGAAATGTGATATATATAGCACTGGTATGCCATATTAATATTACCTATTAATATTACACTAGTAATATAATAGTGGTATGTATTATTCATAAATACTTTTCTGACATGTAATGGAACATACTTAAAATACTGGCTCTGAAACATGGCTGTTACTATGTGTGGTGGTTAACTTTGTGTGTCAGTGTGATGAGGCTAATGGGTGCCCAAAGAGTTGAATTTAGACTACCAGAGAAGGAGAAGGAGAATGAGAATGAATATGTGTGGATCACAGTGGACTATGGTGGAGGGCTACTGGTGCCTTGGTGGTGAGTGTAGTGTGATAACATATATATCAAGGGTGTGAGTCTACAACTCTAAATTATGTATGGTGTTATTAACCATTGTTATCTCAATAAAGAAATAATATTTTAAAAATATAAGTATATTTTGTTATTTAATCACATCAATATGTTAAAAGAATAATTGATTTAGATTGATGAATGTATTTCAATCTTTTGCTTAGATACTTGATATTTTCTTTTATATGTTTGAAAATCTCTATAATAAGAGTTACAAAAAATGTTTCTAGGTGAGTTTGTGATATTGCTTTTAGAAGACAGTAGCATTTGTGTCAGTAGATTGACTAAAGATCTCCCTCGCCACAGTAGATGGCATTATGCAATGAATTTCAGTACTAGATTTAAAAAAAAAAAACAAAAACAAAGGAAGGGGAAATTTTTTTTCTTTTTGTTTTTGCTTGAGTTGGGACATTCATCTTCTGCTGCCATTGTACATCAACATTCCTGGTTCATGGACTTTCAGATTCAGAACAGAACTTATATGATCTGTGATCTCTCTCCATTCTTGCATCTTTGGACTCAGAGTGAGACTTCAGTTATCAGCTCCTTTGTTTTTCAGACCTGAATTAAATTTTGCCACAGGCTTACCTGTTTCTCCATCTTTCATTTGGCAGATCCTGGGAATTCTGGGACTCCATATCGCATGAGTAAATTCCTGTAATAAATCTCTTATGTCTCTCTATGTATGTGTTTCTAACTATAATCTAGCTATTGATCTATCATCTATCCATTTACTTGAGTTTCTAACTTATCTAAACAGAATTTCAGAAAATGTGTGACACTAAGGGCAAGAGATAATACTAGAAGAGACTTAAAGTTGAATCAGGCCAGATTCATTAATATGGGCTTATTACTAAACAGAGATTCTGAATTTCATGTTTTAGCTAGCAGCTAATTTGTTTGTTTGGTTGAAAAGATTACCCACTATGAACAAATTGGAAATTCCTGACCTCCCTTGATTTAATGTACAAGGAATTCAGAAACTTAGGAAGATTGGAATATTGCAATGGATTTTTCATTTAAGACAAACTCACATGTACTCAGAGGGTGCAGAGGACATTCCTTTCACCAATACTTTGAGGAATAAATTTGTGAGGGGTGTCTCAGCATTCTTGGATAGCTCCATAATAGCTATTCTCTATAGGCCAGACCTCTTAGTGGGGACCTCAGCCACTCAACTGGAAAATTTAAATGCAGTGGATATAATTGGGCCTCTAGATTGACAGGGGCCAAGCAGTGACCCTCAATAACTAAGGGCAAGGTGGGTGTGGTTATCATTCTGGGCAGCAGATGCACTGATAAACAGAGAATGTATTTTAAATTTAAACATTAAATGTCTGTGTTATTCTTTAAAGCTGATTCTAATAAGATATTTGGAGCTATATTGGGCATACAGACTAATTAATTTGAAATAACTCAGTAGGTTATAGAAGAATTAGTTTAGGAATGGCAAATTCCATATCTAGTACAACACTGTCCTAGTCTAAAAAAAATCCAGTCTGGTGTGTCAAAATGCTTTTTCACATTCAGATTCATACTGGTGCTGTTTCATTACTGTAACAGAGCCTGGTAAGGGTGAAATGTTACAAATACCAACAGAGAGGAAATCTGGTTCTTTCAAGTCTGTGTCTTTGGCTGAAGCTACAGAGTTTCCCAGTGGTGTCTGTTATAAAGCAACATGCAGGACTTGGCAGCAAGTTAGAGATAACAAGACTTCTATCCCAAAGCCCGTCCAAGCTGCATGTTAAATTTTGTCCATCTGTCACCAGTCTCCTCTGTCCTATGTCAGAGTCAGATTTGGAACTGGTGACATTGGAGGTACTTGTTATGCTTGGCAGAACAAAACCCAAAGGTCTTATTGTTCATGACAGTTAGGATGTACAGTAATTACTGTTCTTAGAGATTTTCTTGTGGTGTTCTCTTGTTTCATGTGCTTCCATCTTCTTTTAGATGAGTCCCAGCGTACATGGTACTGTATATTAGACTCAATAAGAGATAGCAGAGATCATTTTCTGAATTTAGTTTATGTGGGAGTTTACACATACCTAACATTTGTTTAAGTTATATTTGTTGTTCATTATCAAGTAGGTAAGGGTAAGTTATATGTACAGTTATGTTTCCAGAGAACAATTATTTAAAACATTTAAGTGTGATGGTATATAATTGAAAATGTCACATGAAAACATATACATTTGCACAACAATAAGGAGGAATCTCTGAAAGAATGTTGAGTAAAAAAGCCAAACACAATAAAGTATTTGTCCATGATATTCAGATACAGACTAAAATGACTATGGTCTAAGAAACTAAGATAGTGGTTACCCTTAGTGCATCACCTGGAAGTGGAATTAAGTAAGGGTTTTTGATATGATAATAATGTTCTCTTTCCTTGATCCAGATACTGGTTACATGAGGTGTTTAAGTTTATCAAGCTGTAGTTTATGTACCTTTCTGTTTGACTATTATTTTTCAATTAAAAAAATAAAAGAACTACCTTCTATCATTGAAAAAATTATGCTTAAAAATCACAAAATCATACATCAAGAGAATTATTTCCAACATTATACAGCATTATTATTAAGATAACATTGATAATTTTTATGTACATCTGTTATAGGCATACTGTACATGTTTGAATCAGGTTACTTATTTAATGCTTATACCAATTTTTGAGTTATTATCCCCAATTCACTAAGGAGGAATTGGGACTTGGAGAAATAAAGTAGCCTGCTCAAGGTCATATTGCAACTTGGTGGTCAGGTGTAAATTTAAATGTTGAGAGAAGTTAATTTCAGCCTCTCGATTTAATTTTTGTTTTGGGGATAAGCAGTTTTTGTATTTTTATTTAACCTTTTATTTCCAGTTTAATGTAAAGTGGTTATCGCTAACATTTTGCTCTCAATATGTAGTCAGAACTTACTGAAATCAAATGGAATCAAGTATAAAGTAGCAATATTGGTTTAGCTTTAAAGTTCAGAAAAATAAGAGTTAATATTATTTCACAGATAAGTCAAAAATAATTTTCAGGGTGTTTTGATTGGCAGCCCCTTTTTTATTTTAGAAAAGTTGCTTCCTGATTTTGTCCTTTGTTCTAAAGCTTCTGATTGAGTGAGAAAAATGAGAAACATTAAAATAAAAAGCTTTGAGTTTACAAATAGTGATTTTTAGGTATCATGGCAATATTAGGTAATTAAGTTTTGAGAAAACTGATAGGCTAAGGAATCACATTTTGTTTCTTATTAGAAAGTTGATTTCCTCCTCTGGGCCACATGTAGTACTGGGGCAGGAGATGTAAGGTAGATAGATCCGTGTCTTGGGGAAAACTTTTAACGTTAGGCATTAAAATTAGGCATTAACTTTCATGAAAATCAGGATTATGAGATTGTCTAAATCCTTTTGGGTTGCATAAAAAAAATAAGACATCATTGACTGGGTGAGTTAAACAACAAACATATTTTTCTTAAGTTTCTGGAGGCTGGGAAGTCCAAGATCAAGGTGACTGCAGAGGTAGAAAAAGTGGAACTCTTATATTGTATAGTTTTAAAAGCTCTGTTACATCTCAATCTACCCTCATGATTCTGGGAGATTAGTATCACTTATATGTCCATTTTGCAGTTGAAAATTTGTGCTTAAAGAGATTAATTATCACAATTACTTTTAGCTAGTAAGTGACAGACTATAGGAATGAAGGGCAAAAAAAAGTTAATCATGATTATATAAATTAGAAAGACTTTATAAAAGTATGTATTTGGTATTAAGGAAAAAGTAGGATTTAGGTACCATGAAGTAAGGGAAAGGGCAGTGTTGGCTAAATGAACTGTGGCCACCAAAAGCTTGAATGCTGCACAAATCACGCCCCTTTTGGATAGGTTTCAGTCATCCACTGTGGATAAAATAATAGGTCTTGGACTATTGTAAGTTGGTTGTTATAATTTGATGATCACATGAGGTGTTCCTGTTTCTTTATGAAAAAGTGACCCTTCCATATATTAGAAAGCACAGATACTGTGAATCAGTGGGGGAGTGAAGAAATGGAAGAGACCAGGTAGTCAGTTATAATTGTGCAAAAGGGTCTGGACTCAGAGGTGGTAATAGATTTAGGAAAGGGGGTGAGTTGGAGATGGTCACAATTCTGTTTCCCATTTAGATCCAAGTGGTCCTGGATTTTACATATCTTCCCATTTGATTCCATTACAGTGAAATCCTGAGGGATTGCATTGAAGAGTTCTTATTGCAACTCTACTCACTCTCTGTTTTGAGAAACTATAATTCTTTATAAAATTAAGATTACAGCAAAAACAAATGTAGCACTATTCATTTATTTAGATTATTTTTGGCTTTATATAGACAAATAATGAAATATAATTTAAATTACAAAGTTTTGCCTTAAAACTTATTTGACGAAATGTAACTTACTTTGTCATCCTCCCTTCCACCTTATTTCTTTTTAGCTTTAGAGTTTGTATTTATTCCAAGTATATTTGGTATTAAGAACAAATTGGTATTTTTCAAACTCCCTCTCTTCCATATAACAAGATTATTTTCAGTAATAATCATGGGGTATTAAGTTATATAATTATTTTCTCAATTTGCTCTTTTGTTTTGAAACAATTTGATTAGAACACAATTTAATCTTGAATTTTAATGCAATTATAAAACAGTCAACAAATGAAATAAAATTTATAGTTAGGAACTGAAAACCTTTTTTGAAAGAGAAAATGAAAGCAAACAGATGTTTAATAACAACATCTATGCCTCTTTTATATAGGGGAGAAATCTGGTAAAAATGAGTAGCTCACCAAAATGGCCATACGTTACCTCCTTTAATAATTTCAAAACAAAGGATGTTGGGCAGGAGATCAGCCATGGAGGTTACCAGGAAAGACATAGTGAACATAGGTTTTAGTGATATGCATATTTAAGTTGTTGTCTTGCCCCCTTGTAAAAAAAAATTATATACTACCCCTCATAGTTTATCCAGTGTCACTCCTTCAAAATTTAAGCACAAATAAGAGTTTCAAGCAGTTAAATACAATAACAGAACTAAAATATTTCAAGATTCGTTTCTTCTTAACAGACTGTACTTTAATCATTTCAATTCTGCTGGTTAAATGTAGAAACACATGGTACCAATGCTGGAGATATGAATTGTACCTGAAGGGACTCAAATGACTCTGAACTACTATATAAAGTTATAGTGAAAATGAATGTGTATCATTCTGCCCTCATTTTTAGTGATAAGTTGTGTAAGTGGTAATTAGTTGTATACTGTGAATTCCCCAAACCTCTCTATGGATCCAATCTTTATGAAAAGATAAATAATAAAATTATGTGATTTTGAAATATACATACCTTACTAAAATTCAGTGATAACCATGTAAATGTTTATAAATTAGACCTACAAGATATTTTCTAAGACACTTTGTCACTGAGTTTTTAAATTGTGGATACACGGTGATAATAAAAACCTGACCAACAGTTAGTCCTAATGTTTGTAGAGCATCTCAGGCAAGGCATCCTTAATTTTCTACACCCAAAGTGGACTGCTGTGTCACCTTTGAATGCTACTGTTGTGGCTTGTGGCTTTACTCCCTCTGAAATGACTCCCTTTCCTGTCATCCTCCTTTCTACCATATTTCTTTAATGCTCTTCTATGAAGCAGATCTCACTTGCTTTATTTGATTTTCATGACTGCATGCAATGTCGTCTTCCTCTGAACTCCCAACGTACTATTTGTTATAACTTCTCTTGAGACAATCTTGTGAAATTAACTTGCAGATATCGTTATTAACAGTATAGACTCACTATTCATTTTTTTAGCACCTAACTTCCACAACTCCTAAAGTACATTGTAGTGATTAAACACAAAGGTATAGTATTATAGTGGGCAGTTTGTTTTTGTTCTTGTTTTGGTGCTGTGGTTGTTATAAAAACTCAAAAATAAGATTGGGGTGATATTAATACATAATAGCCTTCAACTCAATATGTCACAAATACTTTATATTTGCACTGCCAAAACAAATGTACTTAATATTTCCATTTTCCTCTAAAGTAAAAGAATTGCCCCCTGACCTATCCCCATCCATCTTTTCCTACTATGTTTCTAATGTCTGAAATTTTATTTCAAGTTACATTTTCTTTTTTTTTTTTTAAGATTTATTTATTTATGCATATAAGAGCTGGGGTACAGGCCAGAGGTGGGGGGCGGGTGAGAGGAGTCACCAGAGACAGAGTGGGGAGCAGAACAGGCAGATCAACTGAAGTACACTGCTGAGGGGAGCAGCGGGCACAGCAGGAGAGGTCTGCCACGCTACGTGGGTCCCCTCCCTGGCCGGCGGCAGGCGGCAGGGATCGAACTTGTGCTGCAGTGGCTGTGGTCTGCTTCATAGTGCGTTGCTTAACCCACTGCGCCACCAGGGAGGCTCCTCAAGTTACATTTTCAAGCTCTCCAAGTTAATGTTTTATACTCAGTGGTTCATTAAAATGATCGGTGTATCTTATAATTATTTTTGTGCTATTTTATATCTTCTTTCTTTCTATGCCTTTCTTCTTCCTGAAGGATGCCCTTCAATAATTGTTGTAGGAAGTATCTGTTGGTGGTATGCTCTTCTAATCTTTGCACGTTTGGAAGAATTTTTGTTTTTATCATCACTGTCAAAAGTTGGTTCATGTGAGTATGTATTATTAGATTGATAGCTACTTATTCTTAGTATTTTGAAAATTTTCTGCCAGCTGTTGTAGTTGTTGAAGTGTATACTTTCATTCTATCATTGGATTGTATCTCTCTTCTGAGGAGTTTTCATTTTTAATGTACCCTTGTTTCATTGTAATGGATTTAGATGTGAAGTTGTTTTTTTAATTTATCCTGCTTTCTTCCAGTTTTCACTTTTTGAGATTACATTCTTCAATTCTTTTGTTTTTTTAAAAAGATTTTATTTATTTATGCACACAAGAGCTGGGGTACAGGCCAGGAGCACAGGGGTGAGAGGACTCACCAGAGTGTGGAGAACAGAACAGGCAGACCTACTGAATACACTGCATGGGGAGCCGCGGTCAAGGCAGCTGCTGCACCATGTAGGTCCCGTCCCAGGGCTGGAATCAAACCCGTGCTGCAGAAGCCCCACAGTGTGGGCACTCAACCCCTTGTGCCACAAGTGAGGTCCTCTTCTTCAATTCTTAAAAATTCTCAGGCACCATTCTGATTGTTTCCTTTTGCATATAGTTTCTTCATTCTCTTTGCTTTCTGCGTCTGTAATTCCTTTAGCTATATGAGCATGCCGGTATCAGAATATTTACTTTTTCAAGGGTATAAGGGTAGCTATACCTGTTAGTTCTTTGCACAGATTCAGAACCATATAACTAATTATGCTCAATGAAATATAAATGTTGTATGATAGTCCCAACATGAGAAAGGGGAAGCCACTGTGCAATGCTTCAGTATCTCCCCTTTTGTTCCACAGCAATTATGGAAGATGCCTTTCAATGAATGACAATTTTTAAGTCACTGAAATCTTTGGGATGTTTGTTACTGTTGAATGATTTTTCATTTTCAGTTGAATGATTGTTTCTTTATGTTCAGCTCAGAATTGGTCTATTTTTAGTTTTTATTTTACTTTTCTTTCTAGCATTTAAAACTTTCTTCATCATAATCTTATACTCCTGACTTAAATCATTATTATTTTTTATACTTGCATATATTTTCTATATATTTCAATTTAAACCTTATTATATTAAATATTCTCTATATTTCAATTTCAAACTATTTCTGAATAATTTTCAGATCATTTTATTTTTGTATTTCCCCAAAATGAATCCTCTCAATTGTTTAGAATGCCAGCTGTGGAAGTTTCTGAACATGATGTGATTTTTTCTTGTTAATTAATTTTGAGTAGAAATGTTGCTGTTATTTGTTTTGTTTTGCTTTATAATCCTATTATCTCTGAATTTATATACTTGACTTACCATTATTTTTGATCATTATCTAGTTTCCTGGAATTCTATATCATGACGAGGTCATGTATTGTCTATTTTGTCCCCAGTTCTGCAGGTTTATTGGTGTGTTATGAATCTTGTTTTTGATTCTGACTAGAACTACGGCCAGAATAAGAAGCAATCTTGGCTATACTCACTGCTCTGAATGCTGCATAAGTTTCAACTCTGAGCAATGATCACTGTATTGTTGAAGCTCCTTTTATAAGTCAGGGAAGCTAAACCCAACCTCAGCTTTCATAACTCAAGTGTGACTTGATCCTCTGTATACTTGGAATACTTTGCCCTTCTGTTGTTCCTTATCTTCTCCTTTGAGATTTCTTGTTTTTATCCAAGAATCTATTAGGCAACTGCTACTTTTGTGTTTCTGTTCCAAGAAATTTATCTTACTTATAAATTCAGTTTTGTCTTTTCAAATAGTGTATATATGTGCATATGTGTGTGTGTTTGTATGTGTATAGATGGATGGATAGATACATATAGTAACAAAATTATAGATTTATGTATATGTATGTTTTATTATTATGGATTTGAAGCAGAGGGAGTATGTGTTTATGCCTGAACTTACAATTTCACATTGATAAAAAATAAAAATATTTAGAGACTAAGCCTCTGATTCATCATATGGTGACCCTCCTCCTATTACAAATTAGAAACATTTCATTTTGATTTAGTTTCTTTCCAGTGGTTTTCATTTAATTTTTATAAAGATTTTTTTCAATAGAAAATAAATTATTTTTTTGGTGTTGAGTGGTATAATTTATCGAATGTAAGAATCCACCAGGACAGCCTAATTATCATTTTAAATGCACTCACCACCCCCCTTTCTCCTTTATTAAAGCAAAAAAGTGTGGGTTTAGTCAACTTTTTAGTCTTCTGTATTTGTTTTCCTTATTAGCTTTCATTCAGTAATAGAATTGATAATAACTTAAAGGAAAAATAAATGAATATACATGTGAACATCCGAGTAGAATCACTTACTAATGTGTTGGTGGCAGCTAAGTGAAGAAGGTTATATCACATTTATTGTTTGTGTTATCCTGAGTGAAAAATTAGTTTTAATCTGTGTTGGTGAGCTTTTAGGTCCCAAATGTCTAAGGCTGCATAGAATATAAAATGTAGTTTTCTAAAAGAACACCCATGGCAATAATACAGTGTTTTACTTTCAAGATGAGGTTTTCCTTCATTCTTTTTTGTGGTATGTTTGTTATTCATTGTAAATATTTTTATTGGAACCAAAATGTTCAAAATAGTTTTAAGGATAAATATCCACATTACTATATAAATCTTTCCTTTATAGTATATATAAAAATAATCATCCCCAGTGCATTTACTTGTTTATAGATAATCCTTTCTCTAATCCCAGAATACCTTACACTTTGGTGGAAATAATTCTAAAATACATAATATGTACTTTACCTTCTGTATTGGGTTGAAGAATAGTCCTCTGGAATTCATATCTACCTAGGCCTTGTTAATTTTACATTTTTTTTGAAAGAGGACCTTTATAGATATAATTAAGTTAAATGAAGTTACACTATATTTTAAGAGGCCAATATCAATATCTTCACAAGAAAAAGTTAATTCAGACACACATATACATAAAGGTGAATGCCATGTAAAGACTGAAACAGATTACAACTCTATCAAAAATTGTGAAGAATATCCAGCAGTCACCAGAAATCAAAATAGAAGTATGGAATAAATTTTCAATCAGATGGAGCTGGCATGGCTCAGACAAGACAGGAGCTGGGCACAAGGCTCTGCTGTTTTTCTTACTCCCTGGACCCCTGCAGACCATAACCCCACTTTGGGGTAGAAAGCAGAGTGTCTTTTAGAGAAGGTGCCAACGGGAAATAAAATGGACATTTATTCATCCACTGATCTGATCATCCTTTTGTGGGAGAAGAATCTTTGATAGACAGGTTTACATGGAAAAATATAGAAATCTTCATTTTATCATGTCACTTTTTATGTTAGTAATATAAGGGGTAGGTGAGTGTATTAGTTACTGAGACTTGTAGCAAATACCAAAAATTGGGTGGTTTAAGTAACAGACACTTAATATGTCACCATCTGGGTCTGGGACCCCAAGGTCATGGAGCCACTGGATGGAGCCACTCCCACACAGGTGCCATTGTGACTGCAACTCTGAGTGTGGTTCACAGCGTCTCATATTTCATTGTGCACTTTTTGTTGTTGTTTAAAGAGTTATGGAAATTTTTTGGTATTATAAGTAAATATGGGATGGGTCTTTACACACACACACACACACACACACATTTATCAATCAGATACTTAATAAGGAACCAGTCATTCTGATAACTTTATTTTGGACATCAACGCTCCAGAAACGCAAGGAGAATAAATTTCTCGTGGTTTAAGTTACCTTTGCCATAGAAAATTTAGGAAATGAATATACCTTTTCACATAACATATCCTGAACATAGTGAATACTTTAGCTATGATTCAAATATATTGAGAATTGTCTTAACGAAGTGTATTGAAATGATACAGATTCAGACTGCCCTTTTTTAAATAAAGTAAACAATACAACAATTATCTGGCTATTCATTCTTTGGTCACCAGTTATTCTATTTCTTTATATGTTTTTCCTTTTTTCGTCTTTGTGTCTAAACAGTTACTGTACTGTAAGAATGACTGAAGATTTTCAGGAGGACAAAGAACCAAACTGTTAAATTGGTTCTCCCATTTTACACAATTTTCTAAATCTGTGGACTCAGATCTAAGAATCCTTTATTTCCCAAAGTCTATTTAGCTCTAGAGGCTCCAGAAAAACACTGGTGGGTAATATGATGCTTATGATAAAAAATTTGGAAAATACTTCTTCCTCTATCCTATCATTTGCAAATTCATGCACTTACTATAAAGATTCCCATGAATTCTAAAGTGAACTTGTTTAGACTAGTGCTGATACCTCGTTATCTTTGCTGCCATCTATTATTATGTCAAGATTCTACAGTTTTGACTGTCTTAAAGAGGAAAATGTTTGTTCCTTCTAATAGTTTCATCTGAACTCAAAGCTGTGTTTGTTAAAGGATTTCAGTGATTTAATTTTGAATAGTTTTAGTTATGGAGTGTCAGAGACATGAAGAGTTGTTCTAATGTGTTATTAATAATAATTAGCCCTCCTAAAATACCCTTTATTTAAATAAAATTATATTTGATATTTTCTTGCATTAAATTTCTGTCATAATCTAGGCACTGACAAAGATTAAAGAAAACCTGTTTTCAAGATGGCATATAACATTGAAATATTACAGTTGGACTAGTCTTTATTTTTCCTCCCTATATTTTCCATTTTTCATACTTCCTGTGTTTTCTTACCTTTAAGTTTGCTTTTAAGTTAGTTGCCAATACTTAATTTATGGCATCACATCTTACATATAATTATATAGTACAAGAACTAAACAAAGTTGCTGAAGCAGTGTTGTTGCCTGTCTTAAGAGGAGTTAAAACAATTAATTTGCTTATTCCGTTTGTCTGTCTGATGGAAAACTTTGATATTCCAGGTGCTGCTATAGGTGCTAAAACTCTATAGGACAATAGGAGAAGCACACTTCCAAATATGGAGAGACTAATAATAACAAATTGGTAGAATTTATGGTAAAAACAGTTGATAATGAGTATTGTAGAGCATAAAATAGGTCAGGGAATAATGTGAATAATGGTAAATGGAAGTTTCCATTTTGGATGATAGTCAGGAAATGTATCACTGAGACACAGAAAATGTGGTGGAATAAGTCACACAATACTTACATATCTACTTAAAGCAAAACCAAAAACCAACTAAGTATCTTAACATATCACTATAGCTTATCACCTAAGGATATATGATTACCCATATACCTGCATTTTTGAAAGCTATATATGACTTGCTTTCCAGCATCACCTGTCAGGGTGCATCACTCTAGCAGTACCTATCATGAATTAGCAGGGTAAAGAAGCATATGTCTTGTAGTTCCTCTTGTGAGTTCCTTCATGGAGAAAGGAAAGACTTATGCCGTTCTACCCCTGAAACTGAATATTGTGATCTGATATTGAAATGAAGCAAATTCTCTCAGGCTTAGTATAGCAGGATGGAGACTTTCCCCTGATTCTAGGAAAAATAGGGAAAGTTCTTTTTAGTGCCAACATTGCTGCTACTAGCTACAACACTTACCTTGTAGCTCTGATCTGCAGGATGCATAACTGCAGCAGAACTTATCATGGATAAACAGGGGAAGCACAAGTTTTTTGTGGACACATGTGTCTAGACTCTGGTGAGAGTGATTTCCCATACAGGATATGAAGAACCAAACTGTCTCCCCCCACTGACACTGAGACTCAGTGATTGTAGCACACACAAGCATGACAGCCTGACTACTTTCCCCAACTCCTTGGAGTTACTAGGAAATCTGTATTTACAGCAAGCTTCCACCATCCGCATGTACCTGTGACTGGACCTAGAAGAGTGACCTGGACTCAAGGACTTTGTGCTCAAATTGAGAGTGAGTTTGATCACAAAAGGGAAGCTATAGCAAGAATTTATGACCATGAATACCTGCACCCCTGCAAGACAGTGACTGAAGGAAACCCAAAATACTAGTTCCTCTCTCCATACAGCTGAGTTCCTGAAAAACAAAGCAGAATACCAAAACTAGAACCATAGTACCACCTACTGGAAAAACAGAAACTGCCTAAATGGTAGAATCTTGTGGAAGAATGAATGAGAAAGATAAATCTTCCGAATGCATTCTTAATGACAGAAATGGGAAGTTACAGAGAATGGATTTACAATAAGTAGTATGAATAAAAGCAATGAAATTCACCAAAAGCATTCTAATTCACCAAAAGCATTCTAATACATAATGAAACATTAGTAAAATGATAAGGGAAATATAGGAACAGAAGAAGTTCTTTACCAAAAAGACTGAAGGCATAAAATTTTCAAAAATGTTTCAGATGAAAAAAATAAAATTGATGATTAAATGAAGGCTTCTATGAAAACTTAATATAATATTATGGAAAAAAGAATCAGTGATGTTGAAGATAAAAATCCCAGTAGTGACTCAAATAGGAGAGAAGAGAGAAACCAGAATTAGGAAAAATGAAGAAACTCTATGAAAATTATCAGACACCACTAGAAGTGGAAAGAAACATAAGGATATTAGTGATACCAGATGCAGAAGAGAGAGAGAACTTTGAGTTTATTTTGAGAATTAGTAACTGAGAACTTTCCAAACCTAAGGAAATAACTAATTGTATAAGTGCAGGAAGCTGATGGGAACCCCCAAATTTTGAAATACAAAAATACCTACACAATGGTACCTTATTGTTAAATTAATTGATGTTAACAATAAAGAAAAAAATATTACAGGATTTTGGGGGGGAATATAATATTCAAAGTCTTCCCAATCAGTCCAGTATCAGATTTCTCAATATAATTTCTTCAGGCTAGGCAAAAATGAAATGATATATTTCTAGTTTCTAAGTATAAAAGCCAACAACCAAGAATACTCTACTTTGCAAAACTATCATTCAAATTAAAACTGAGAAATTAAAGTTTTCCCAGGTAACTAAAAGCTAATAATATTTACCATTACCAAGCTGCCTACAAGAAATGCCTTATGAGGAGTTCTATACCAAAAGGGGGAAAAAAGGACAAATTTTGAAAAAGGTGACAAATGGTAATATAGATTCAGAAACATCAATGAGAAAAAAATGAGACAAGGACAGAGCAAAAAGAGAGGACAGTATTGGTTTCTTCAAATGATGACAAACTGATACTAGAAGTGTTTTTTAAAATATATTAAAGCTGATACAAACCACATGGTATATGCAAAATGAAAGCAAAGAATAGAATAGCTTGACAGAAAAAAAATTAAATCAACCTGAAGGAGAAATCCAAATATAAGGGCAGATAGAAATAAATGGAAACAGAAATATGAAACAACCATAAAACAAAAGATAGAATGTGGTGATTAATCTCCATGTATTAATAATCATTCTTAATGTGAATCATATGAAATCAGTTATCAAAAAACCCACAGTGGCCAGTTAGGCAAAAAGGGCACAATATCCAACTATTGATATATACATAGAAATAGATATAGATATAAATATAAATGATAGACATATAGATATACATATATTGTGCATAGAAGAGATGCACACCGGATCAAAAGAAAAATACGGACTTACAGTGAAAGACTAGACCAAGAGATTTTTTCAAATTAATAGCAAAGTAGTATTAGCTTCTCAAACTAATAAGGCAGAAGTGGCTAATCTCATATCTAACAAAAATATACTTTCAACCAAAAAAGTAATGAGACAAATATGGACATTATGTAATCCTTAAAGGAGCAATCCATAAAGAAGATGCAACTGCCATTATTATATGTATCTACCAATAGTGCTCCTAGATGTATAAAACAATTACTAACAGATTTAAATTGTGAGTGAGGAGCACTCTAAGAGAATCTCAACATATCATCAATGGATAGATCATTTAAACAGAAAATTAATGTGGAAATAATGACCTTAAGCATAGTAATTAGTCAGATGGACGTTATAGATAATTATAGAAATTTCCATCCTAAAAGAAATAAATATGCATTTTTCTTCAGTGTATATGAAACAGTCTCAAGAATTGTTCTTATGTGGGGACACAAAACAAGTCTTAATATATGCAGATTGAAATCATTTTCTCATCTTGTCTGACCATAATAATAAAAAGCTAGAAAACAACTACTAAAAGAAAACTAAATATCTCAAACATCTGTAGACTTAACATGCTTCTGAATAACACTGAGGTCAATGAAATCAAAATGAAATAAAATATTATGTGAATACTAACAAAACTGAAGATACAATCTATAAAATCTTATGGGATGAAACAAAGTAGTGTGAAGAGACATTTGTTGCACTACAGACCCAGATCAATAAACAAGAAAAAAGCTCAAATAAACAATCTAATCTTACAGCTGAAGGAATGAGAAAAAGCATCAGGAATAATAGAGGGGAAATTACGATACCACAGAGATATAAAGGATAAGAAGCCACTTATGAACATCTGTATATAAACAAATTGGATATCCAAGATGAAATGGACAAAATTTTACAGTCTTACAACCTTCCAAGACATTCTCATGAAGAAATGGACATCTTGAACAGACCTATCACAGATACAAGAATTGAAACAATAATCAAAAGACTCATTGAGAACATATTTTGTGTGTCAGGGAATTCTAACAAATTTTCAAAAAGATGTAATATCCTTATCAAATTCTTTTTAAAATATTGAAGAGAAGGGAATACTTGCAAACACACTTTAAACATCAACATAACTACAATATTAAACCAGACAACCCAAGAACAGCCCCAAAAGGGAAACTATGGACCAATATTGCTGATGAACAGAGATAGAACATTGGTGGAAAATCCTCAACAAATTCTTCACAATTGAATCAAACACTGCATTAGGACACTCATTCACCATGGCCAAATGGGGTTCATTCCACGGTTTCAAGTGTAGTCTAACATGCAAATCTATTGGTATAGTATAACATATTAATAGAGATGAAGATAAAATTAACATGATTTTATCAATAGATGCTGAAAGAACATCTACAAATTCAACAATCATATATGATAAAAGTCCTCAAAACAGAACAGAAGGAACATTCCTCAACATAGTAAATTCCATTTTATAAAGACCCACAACTAACATTATACTTAGTTACAAAAAACTGCAAGTTTTTCCCCAAGATAAAAAATAAAACAAAGATGTTCACTTCTAGTACTACTATTCAAAATAGTTTTAAAATCATAGCCAGAGAAATTAGACAAGAGAAAGAATAAAAGAAATCCAATTTGGTAAAGAAGTGAAGCTATCATATTTGCAAATAGGATGATGATATACATAGAAAACCCTAAGAACTATACCTAAAATTGCTAGAGATAAGCAAATACAGTAAAATGGCATGATACAAAAATCAATATATGAAAATCTGTAGTATTTCTATATGCAAACCATGAATTTAAAGAAAGGTAAACAATCTCATTTACAATTGCATAAAGATAAAAATACCTGGTAGTAAACAACAGAAGAGGTGAATGACCTATATAATGAAAATTATTAAGAGACTGCTAAAGGAAATAGAAACACAAATAAATGGAAAAGTAATCTGTATGGATTAAAAGAATAAACATTGTTAAAATGACCATATTAGCTAAAACAATTTATTGTTCAGTAAATCCCTATCAAAGCCACAAAGATGTTTTTTCAAGGAAAGAGAATTAGAAATTCTAAAATTTATATGGCACCACAAAAATCCCAAATCTCCAATAATGGTAAGGAAAAATGAAGGTATGTTATTTCCTGACTTCAAACTATACTCTAAAGCGATTATAATCAAAACAGTGAGGTTTGGAACAAAACAGACACAGCAACTGCTTGAATCAGATTTAGAGCCTGGAACTAAAGCACTACATGTATGTAAGTTAACATTTCACAAAATGGATCATATGATGGAAGAAGAAAATCCACTTCAACTAGCAGTAATGGGAAACCTCAACAGTTTCAGGTAAACAGTAAAACTGAATTATTTTTTAACACCATACATAAAAAATTAACTCAAAATGGGTGAAAAACTTGTAATTCAAGACTTGAAATCATCAAATACACAGAAGAAAACAGGAAATACACTCCTAGACAACAAACACAGGAAGTCTTTTGAGACTTAATTCCAATGACAAGGGAAGCAAAACTTAAAAAAAAAAAAAAAAGTGAACTGTAACAAAATAAAAGGAAGTTACTATCAAAAGAAAGAATGGAAGGAAGGGGGAGTAGGTGGGAGGGAGGGAGGGAGGGAGGGAAGAAAACCTACTGACTAGAAGATATTTGCACATCGTACATTTGATAAAGGCCTAATATCTAAAATATATAACACAGGCATACAGCTCAACAAAACAGAAACAAACAACCCAGTAAAAAAAATGATTTGAGGTTTGAAATAGATACCTCTTCAAGGAAGACATAACAATGGCTAAAAGTCACATGGAAACAATGTTTAACTTTACTTTTTATTATGGAAATGCAAATTAAAACCACAATGAGATGTCACCTCAAACCTGTGTAAAAAGGCCTATATCAAGAAAGACTGGGAATAAAATGTGTTGCTGAAGATGTCATGAAATAGAGACCCTAATTTACTGTTGGTACAGAATCTGTGGGAAAAGGTATGGAGGTATTTAAAAATCCCCATACCTTTTTCACTTTTGAAAGTAACCAGCAATACCTCAGAGTCTCGTTATTATCCAAAGAATATGAAGGCATTAATTTGAAAAGATTTATGCATCCTTATATTCACAGCAGCATTATATTCATAGGTCTGGGTTTCTACTCTTCTAGTTTTGAAGCCACAGGCTGTAGCCAACAACCACAATCTGTACTCTTATTGTGTAGTTCTACACTGGTGCACTGCTGCCTGCATCCTTACATTCATAGCAGCATTAGCTAAGATGTAGAAACAAAGTAAATGCCCATCAGTGGATGAATCAATGGACTGTGATGTAACTATTTAAAATGATTAACTCTTCCTTTTCTGACAATGTAGATGAAAATAAAGGTGATTATGCTAAGCAAAATAAATTTCAGATTCTGTTTAATACCAGTATCTGGTTGTTATCTCTGCCCTGGGTGGGGTAAGACAAGTGTTTCACATATCACAGGGACAGGCTGTAAATAATTGCTTCCTCTGTAATGAAGAGACAAGGTGAGCTGACCTGTCCCTCTCTTCTGGTCTGGGTTCCTACTCTTCTAGTTTTGAAGCCACCATCTGTACACTTACTGTGTAGTTTCATACCAGTGCACTCTCTGCCTGCATGCTGACCCTGTACAATCCCCTTCACTGTATACTCTCTGGGTTTTAAAGTCCCCAGAGAGGATGTGTGTTCTTGAGTTAAAAGCAGAGAAGCTCTATACAGCACCCTCTTCCTCTCATGTTTTGAATTGCCAGATATTGCTCCAAATTCAGCTTAATTACAGTTTTCTCCAGAGACACTGATGACAGGCAACCCACAGCTGCTCAGAGGTGGTAAATAATAACTCTTGAAGTCTAGAAATAAAAATGGTCTCCAATAAAGCTATATTCCAAAAAATGGGAAAGAAAATGAATGGAAAGTGTAAAAAGTGGAAGATGCAGAACCTTAAGAATATGTGCTTAAAAATGTATTGGACTCAACTGTAGTGAATGGGAAGATGGAGTATTTCCTGAAGTGGAAAGGATTTGTAGATGCTGAGAATATTTGGAAACCTGGAGAAAATTTAGATTGTTCAGAGCTTATTGAAGCATTTCTTAATTCTCTAAAAGCTGGTTAAAAAAAAATGTTGACACAAGAAATCTTTATCTGAGGAGAGCAAATCAAAGGAGAAAGGTGGTATTGCTGGCTGACAGACTGTGAAGCTTCACCAGAGGTCTTGAATCTGAACAAATAATTGGTGTCAAGGACAGCAATGGAGAATTAATGTTTCTCATGAAAAGGAAAGATTATTATGTGGCAGCCTTCATGCTGGCAAAAAAGGTGAACCTGAAATACCCTCAAATTGCAATTGCTTTTATTGAAGAGAGACAAACTTGGCATTCTGAGCAAAAAGATAAGCCTCAATAAATTGTATGTATTGCTTTACATATATGTATGCATATATGTATACACACATGTATTTATACATATATATGTGTATATATTTACAGGTGTATATATGTAATCTGGGTCTTAGTTTCTGTTTTTTAGTGTGGAGAAATAAGTTAATTCTAATGAAAATCAAGTTTGATATGTTCATTTTGAAGAAGTGTTGGGAGAGATGTTGCGAGGATTTTTTTCATCTACAGCATTGGTTACTCTGAACATATAAATAAGAACTTTCTGAACTTGTTTGCTTTATCAGAAAAGAGCATTTGCTATCATGGTATCTTATTTCCTCTGCCTTAAAGAACAGCTATTTTTTTAGTATTGGGAGAAATTTCCATAGTCCTTACTCAGTCGGAATTTGTGTTTCATTCATACATGCCTAAGGACCTTTTGTTCAATTATTTTTCCTCTCTGTGTATATATACAGGAGAAACAAGTGTAAATGACTAAATGGCCTTTTTTTCTTCTTCTATAACATTTATCAAACAAACTCAGTATTTTATGACTGTGGATAATCACACTTTTTATGAAGTTATCACTTTTGAGCAGCCTAAGAAATAAGACACTTTATTAAATGGAAATTTTTCCTAAATAACTTTCTAAATAAATTATTTTACAATTGGACAATTTAAATATAAGCATTTAAAGTTGAACAATTTAAAACCAACCATATTAGAATCCTTATCTACACTCATATCATTGTAGCTTATTTGAAGGACCTCTGATAGAAAATTTTATCTGTACCAACGACTTCCCCACCCAAATGAGAAAACTAGAGAAATCCTGATGTGTTTTAATTAGGCAATAAGACTTAGTTAAGTGACTACTGAAGGGTCTTGTCTAGTGAACCATTCCCTTTCAAGAAGTTAAAATCCTTGTGCTGTACTGAATGACAGGTGAAGATTCGTGAGTTTTCTCCAACTTTGTTCATGGAGGCCTACTGGTCAACAGTGTTGGCAATTTAGGACCTGCTGGAACAGGTGGGTGAACATTTGTTACCTAATCTCTTCACTGCATGTTTTTTCCTTACTCCCAACTCATTCCTTACATATAGGCTCACTCTTTCAGTATTTGTGTTACTGTTTCAGCAGAAGCCAGGTAAACAGTAACTTTGTAGTAATCAGACTGTTATTCAACTGTATATTATTTGCTTTATTGTAAATACTGTTTGAACAGTATTTATTGACCACCCAGGCCAAGATCAGAAGTGAGTGTGTGTTGGATGTTGGCAACAGCACAGTCTAGAAATAGTATGCACAGAGCAGAGGGGACAGGGAATAGAAGGGTATAAACTAAGTGAGAAGGTTTTGGGTATGGAATGGAGGCCTTTTCAGACATTATGAAAATTTAAGCTTTTACTCTGAGTAGGATGGGAAGTCACTGAGAAACAGCAACAGAAAGAGCATAATGATTCAGAGCAAGATCACTATTGGGTTGATTGAGTCTTGTGTAGCTCTGGCTCACATACCTGCTCTCATACTGGCTTGTTGAATAGACAGAGGTAGCTCTCATGGAGGGGAACACCTACTGTGGAGGCAGATGTTGTAGGAACTACAGGAATAAATTAAGCTCTTTTATTTTCTCTTTAAGAAAAATGACCTAGATGTAACAAAGGAGTCACTGTGTTAGTGACTGTTTTTAGAAAATCTG
Source organism: Galemys pyrenaicus (assembly GCA_019455555.1). Taxonomy (NCBI): domain Eukaryota; kingdom Metazoa; phylum Chordata; class Mammalia; order Eulipotyphla; family Talpidae; genus Galemys; species Galemys pyrenaicus. The sequence continues at coordinate 7,912,066 of JAGFMF010011830.1, read as the reverse complement.
AGCAGAGGTCTGCCTGCATCCTCTGCTTTAGTTCTCTGGCTTGAAGGACCTGTTCAGGCTGGTATGAGTCACTATCAGTTTTGAATTCATCATCTATACTTGGCTTTTAATTTCACTTGAGTAGAAAATAATCTTGCCATGACATGATATGGTGGTCCTATAGGTGGAGTTTGAAGCCCAAGATACATGCTTTTTCTCCCTTCAACTTGTTTGAATGTTATTGAAAATAATTGGGAACACTGCTAAGTAAAAATGTAGACACAAAATTTGAAACTGTTTTTAATCAAACTATACCTTCTGAAAACAAAATGGGTGATAGGAAGAATGTTCTTTTTAGAACTATGCCAGTAATAAAGAATGAAATAGCCCACAATATCAACCATCTATTAATGAAACAACCACTTACATAATTTATTCCCTCTACAGATGTCTGTTTATATTCCATCCCATCCTGTCAGCATATTTTTTATCAATATATGCCATATTGTTAGATGTGGCTATATTTAGCAGTAAAATGCAAATCACTTCTAAACGAAATACTAATCATTCAAAACAATATGGGATTTAATGAAGTTCACAAAAGCAGTACAGAAGAACTGTTTAAACCGTTCTCAAAATTAGTACCAAGGTGTATTTAGCAGAGTTATACCACTTATCATTTGAAGAAGAGAAGAAACCATCAATGATGACTATAGTTAGTGCTTCTAAGGTAAAAGTTTGAAATGTCAAATATTATTATTGATGGGAGTAAGTTATCAATTATTAATACATACCATATGTCAAGTGCTATTCTAAGTGTTTTACATGTATTCTCAATTGTGCTGTTGGCTTGGTAAAGTTTAGCAAAGGGTCACCAAAAAAAAAAAAGCAGAAATTTAGATAATCTAGAAATTTATATTTTCTTTATTATAAAAACCTGGACAGAGACAGTAGTTCTCTATTCAGCAAAATTCTCAAGCTCAGATAGTTCTATGCTGCTGTTCTGTTTCCCTGCAAGGTTTGTCTTATTGACACAATCCTAGAAATTTCATTCTCTGTGCATTTCTCCTGGTCATAGTTTTCTTCCTCTTAAGGGTCTAAGCTGTAAGTTAATACCTATTAAATTTACTCATATACAGTGTGGAGAATTGAGTTCTAGGCTACATCTAGCTATAAGGATGGCAGTGAAAGAGAATAATTTTTTCTTTCTGACCATATACTCAGGTGAATATCAGCAGGCTTTATCTCATTTGGAACATTTTGTTCCACCTCCATAATAACCCTGAAGTACCATTATGATTATGTGTTATAAGTGAGCCCTCTTAGGTACTAGAGGGTTGAAGGTCAGAATTCCTTAATTTTTTCTTGAAAAAAAAAAAAAGATCCTTGTGGTGGTCTTACTTTGAATAGTAAAAGGAATGTTAGAAAAATTTGAATTTTCTTATTAAGTATAGTTGTTTTTTCCCCTCAAATATTTCAGATCGATACTTTTGTATAGTGTAGCAATAATATCATGATGACTGATGTGAATATTTCTGAACACCTGCTCTCAATTCTGTACATATCATGTTGCAGATGAGGCAAAATAGTCTGTGACCTGGCACCTATCCTTGGATCACAATTTTTGTATCCCTAAAATATGTTGAATAGTTTTAACACAAATCTTTATTGAAAAAAATGACACTACTCCCTCCCTCCTGACACACTTGTTTGTTTTAGAAACTACCACACGGTCATAATTACAGACACAGGCACAAATTTATTTTCACAATGTTTCATGTAAAGAAATATATAGTTTTTGAATTTCATTTTATTTGAACTTGCTGTCAGTTATCTTTTTCTTTTTCAACTACTAATTATTCTCAGGGGCCTCTTCATGTCATTCACAAGTACATTCAAAACCTTTGGCAGTCACGAGAGCTGTGGGATCCTTTAGTTTTGAAAAAGAATTTGATTTACTTATGACAAAAGACACATGTCATTAAATCCATCAAAGAGTCACGGGGATAATTTAAGAAGTCATATGTGGGAGGTATAGCAAATATAGTTATCGTCTTGGCTGGTTGAAGGCATTTCATATCCTGTACATTCTGCTCAATTGGTCATGGATAGTTAGAATATAATTTCAAGGATGATTCTGAGCCCAAGTAGATCAGCCAGGAAAGCCTGTCATCCTTGATTAACGATATCTAGAAGAGGAGCAGGTGGGTGGCATGCATGCCATATATTTTCCTCCATTAATTATAATACTAGTTCTGAGCTTTCATAAAATTCAGCAGCCAAGGGGAAGCATTATACATGGTAGGTTACATTTGTTTCTATTGACAAGAATATCTTCACATTTGTAAGAAAGATAAATTTTTCTTTGTTCCAAAAGATTTTGTTTATCTACATGGAAGAGATATTTAAAAATGCAATGGCTGGCATCCTAAACAATGATGTATCAGTAAGTGTATGAACAGATTTTTACTTTTTAAAAGTGTTCTTGATAATCCAAGAGTATATCAGAAAAAAGAAAAATTTCCACAAGTAATGCAATGTGTTTATAAATGGTAACAAAGAAGGCTAGAATAAATATATGGAAAGTTCAATGATTAATACACTTCCCCCATCTTTTCTTTATGTAAAAATAAGTTAATATTCTTCTTCCCTTTTTAAAAATTTCTTTCATTTTTTACCCTTTGACAAACAGGTGACATGCCATGGTTCTGAGGAATAAAGGAGTTCAATAATAAAATAAGGATTGGACATTTCAAGGAGATTAGATAGCCTCAAAAGGTGATATTTGCAAACTTTCAACTATAACCAATGTTCTAACAGCAGTTTTGACAACCTGTGACTATGAAAAAAGCAGTAAGGAGATTTTTAATATTATACTGAGTCAGTGGTTATAATTGTGTATCCTGAGTGCACTTTCACTTTATTCTCTAGACAAATTCCCTACTTATCACCTCCTCTACCCTTCTTACAGATATCCATTCCTTATGACAGTCTATGTACACTTTGTCCCACTCTTACTCCTCCCAGAATCATAGTTTATTAATTTAATAAGAGAGAGTAAAGATTATCTCTAATCTTTTTTGTTTGTTTTCAGTTTAAAGAACTAATATTAAGTTGTTAAATTGCTTAAGGTATTGCCTTTTGCTAAAGCCTTGTACAGATTTTATCTCAGTTTAGTGTTTCCTCTATTCTGCAATGCCTGAATCTTAAAATAATAATACATTCTTTCTTGATTTTCTCTATTCAAAATTAAAAGCCATCATTACTTCCCTTACAATAAGTATCATTATATTATAAATAACTCCCTTATGGGGTAACTATATTGAAAACTATTTGTGAATTTTATTTTAGGGCAAAGTTCATCTAGTCAAGATAGAGCAGTAGAGATTTAGAGCAGTGGATTTAGAGTTCTACCTCTCACAATCTCCCTTTCTAAATAGATAAAATAATCCCCTTCCCCAAGTAGATAAAATATATGAAACAAAGATTTTCAAGACAATCAAAACAATGGAGTTAATATTCTAAGGAAGAGGAAAAAATGAGCTATTACCAGTCATTATTCCAGTTTATAACTTGAGAGAGTTTCTATATCATTACCCAGGGAGGAGGAACTCAGAGCCCACTAGACTTCCTAAAAGGAGATGACAGATTGGGAGTCCTGGGAGGCTCAGCGGTACAGAATTACCAGGACAGAATAGTAAAAAGAGAAAAAACTGCATAACTAAAAAATATTGGAACTCTCCAGTGGGCTCCCCACAAGTAAGACCGTGGAGTAGAGTCATCTGAAAAGATGAAAGGAATGGTGCTTTATTTAATATGGTAAGATGTTTTGCCAGCCAGACTGAAAAAGACATTATTAACAGATCCTTGAGAAAAAAATTCAGTAATGGGTGAAAAGTAATCCTAGAAAAATCTGTTCTTTGAATCAGTCTCATAAATCTCAAAAGCAAGACCTGAAAGAACCAAACTCTCATCAAGTAACTTATCTCTTCAAATGACTTAGAATAGTGACCATAATAGACCAGACTTTGGCTATAATATACATCTCAATAAATTTAAGAAGATTCAAGTCATACAAATGTATTCCTCTGACAAAGGAATTTAATGTAAAATCAGTAACAGGAAGATATTTGAAAATATATCCCCAATATTTAAAAGTCGATTATAACAGACTTCCAAAAAATATATAACTTTAAGGAGAAATCAAATAGGAAATAAAAAGAAGTTTGAACTGAATGCAAATGAATATACAATATAAATGTGGGATGCTACTAAAGCAGTATTAGGAAGCATGAGGTTTAGCACTCAGTCCTTCCATTTACAAGGTCTCTAATAAATGACCTGACTATCCAACTTAAGAAACTGAAATAGAAGTAAAAATTAAAACTAAAATAAGTAAGAAAAGGAATTTCTAAAGATCAGAGAGGAAATTTGTGAAAGAGAAAGCAGAAAAATAATAGAGAAAATCAGTAAAACAAAAGTTAATTTTTAAAAGACTATCCATAAAATTGATAACCCCTTAGATTAATGAGGAAAAAGAATGAATACAAGTGATTACCAATACCAGAAATAAATCAGTAACATCACTAGAAACTATAGAATTTATACATATTAAAAGAACATTAAGACATATGATGAATGGGTTTTAGAGGGAATGGGCATATTCTTTGAAAAATGCAAATTACTAAAACTCATTTAAGAAGAAATCAATAGCGTGAAGAGTTTTTATATAGAGAAAAAATGCTTTTATATTTAAAAACCTCCAACAAAGAAAACTCTAGGCCTATTAAACTTTACTGGTGAATTCTGCCAAACATTTGAGGAGGAAATAATGCCAAGTCTACATTGGTTCTTTCATAAAATTTTAAAGAATACTGCCCAACTCATTCTTTGTGACAAGCAATGTCCTGATACCAAAACCAAAGCCAGTCCAAGAAAGAATTAAGAGACAAACATGAAGGAGATATGCATTTCGTAAAGATTGCTATTAAAATTCTAAATCATTTTTAGAAAATTTAAATCAATAGTATATGACATAGATAAATCATAATAATCAAGTGGAGTTTATCCCAGGAATGTAACATAATACAGTTTGCTATAGTGATGAACTAAACAAAGGAATTATATGACTAATCATCTTACCAAAGACACAAAGATTTTTACAGATTCATTAATATTACTTTTGATAAAAAACTATGAGCAAAGAAGGGAGAGAAGAGAGATTCCTTAGGTGGATAAAGGATGTTTTCTACTAGTATATGTGTGTGTGTGTGTGTGTGCATAGCAAACATAATTAGTGATGTAAAAGTGAATGCTTGCCTAGTAAAATGAAGGACAAGGGAAGGAAGTCCACTCTCCTTACCACTTCTATTCCACATTGTACTGAAATTTTAACCAGTAAAATCAGGCAAGAAAGGGAAAAAAATGTATCTTAATTGTAGAAGAATAAAACTGTCTTTATTTGCACATGGACTTTTTATCTATATCAAAAATTTGATAAAATTTATGGTAAAGAAGTGAATATTGTGAAACATTGTTGAGTGAATAAAAAAGACCTTAACAAATGGAGGAAATATGCTAATTTTGTGTTTCTGAAGACATTACATGTTAGAAGTCATTTCTCCTCAAAGTGATGTATAGATTCAATGTAATACCAATCAAGTCACAGTAGTCTTTTTTTTTTTCTTGGTAGAAATTAACCTGTGTTACCAGTAGTATGGGAATATAAAGGATCTAGAATAGTCCAAACAGTTTTTCAATGGAAGATAAATTGGAGAATGAATGTTACTGATATGGAGACTTACTATAAACCTACAATAATTTAGACAGCATGGTATTGCCACAATGATAAAATAATTTATCAATGGAAAGATGACAGTCCAGAAACAGACCTACACATAGTTAATTTTCAATAAAGACAATTCAGTGTGTAAAGAGTAGTTTTGTTTTCAACAAAAGATGCTGGAAATTTTGGATATCAATATGCAGTAATCAAGAACAGAAAGAGAAAAAATATGTGGATCTAAATCAAAAGAATCTGTACAATTTCTTAAAGGAAGCATTGGAGAAAAATGATCAGATCTTGGGTTAGACTAAGATTTCTTAGATGTAACACCCAAAGCACAGTAATTGATGGTAGGAGTGCTATGTTTAACATCACCTGAAGAAAGGGGGACCCTAAGTCTCCAAATTACAAACAGTATGAACCAATATTATCTCAATAAAAACAAATACATGATAATAAGAAAAAATTGGTAAATCACACTTCATCAAAATTGAAAAGTTTTACTGTCAGGAAGACAATATCAAGGGAATCAAAGATAAATTACAAAAAATAGAAGTTTGACAAAGTTTGAATCTGATTGATATGTATCCTGAATACATAAAGGGCTCTCAAAAATCAGCAATAAAAAAGCCACATAGTTTTAAATATTGGTCAAATTTAAATAAGTACATCATTGAAAGAAAACATACAGATAGAAAATAAGCATATGAAAAGATGTTTAACAATTAAGTCTTTCAGTAAATGTGAATTAAAACCACAAGGAAATATCACAACGCACCTACTACAATTATCTGTGATCAAAGGAACTGGCAATATTGGCAAGAATATGGAGGAACTAGAACTTTTATATGCTGTTATTGGAAGTGTAAAATGATGCAAACACTTTGCACGTAGTATGGAAGTGTCTTAAAAATTTAAGTATACACCTGTCATGTCACTTAGTCTTTCTCCTGAACCTTATGCCCAAGAGAAATGAAAGCATATGTTTATTCAAACATTTTTACATTTATTTCCATAACGAGTTTATTTGTAATAATCATAACTGGAAAAAAATGTAATTTCATCAACAAATGAGTTGATAAAACTACAATTTAAATTCAAGAAATTAAAGAAGGAGGGTCTCCCTGGTGGCACAGTAGGTTAAGCAATATACTCTGAAGCAAGGCACAGCCACTGCAGCATGAGTTTGATCCCTGCTGCCAGCCAGGGAGGGGACCCACATGGCGCGGCAGACCTCTCCTGTCTTGCCTGCTGCTCCCCTCAGCAGTGTATTTCAGTTGATCTGCTTGTTCTGCTCCCCACTCTGTCTCTGGTGGATCCTTTTAGACCCCACACCTCTGGCCTGTACCCCATCTCTTGTGTACATAAATAAATTTTAAAAAAATTAAAGAAGGATATAGGAAACTTCAGGAAGATAATGAATATGTCCACTGTGTTTATTTTGATGGTGCTTTCAAGAGCATATATGTATATAAAAACTTAACAAATGGTACACTTTAAATATGTGCAGTTTACTGCATATCAATTATAGCTCAATAATGCTGTTAAAAATGCTAATTGTGAGGGTTTTCTGCTGCCATCTGCCAGCTTTTAGGGAGTGTCTTCCCAGACAATTTTAGCTGCGAGTAAAATGCATAAAGATAGGTAATCAATGTTGCTTAGTACCAAGCTGCCACACTCTCTGTTGAATCCTTTTTTAGCTTTGGAAATGGCTCTGTAACACAGAAAAAATTTGCAAATCCACTTTTAATCTGTGGTATAGATGAGTTCCTAATTCCTCAACAATAACCCTGCCAACGGCTCTCTGTACCCAGCCATTCTTCAATTGGAAACACAGCCCTTGACAGGAGTGTATTATAACTTTGGACAGTTCATGCTCTTAGAAATTTTGGGGTATGTTAGTAAGTTTCTATTTATATTGTTATTGATCAGGAAGAAGCTATTGTTTGTTATGGAAAAATATTTAATAAAGTCCAAGTCTGGGTATGAGATGAGCCTCCTGATGAGCCCAATGTACTGCAGTGATTTCCTGCTGTATTTCTCCTTAACCACCTCCATGGAGAGAGGGTCAGCATGGGGAGTGTCAAAAAGATGGCCAAAAGGAAGAGATGGGTCCTTTGCTATTAATCCATGTTGCATTCAAAATAGAATGATTGTGATCTATTTTAATGTCCTACTTCTGTGCTATTTTCTTTTGACAACTTTTTTTTTTAATTACTGGAAAGTAGAAAAGCTTATTTTTTGAGCACAGGTAAATGTATTTACATTTATCTTACCCACTTTCTGAAAGTTTTACATATTAGTAATGTTGATAAACCAGGTTAAGTTAAATAATCAGTAATTAGAAAGTTACTGCATCAACATTATTGTTTCTGTATTCGTAGGTTAGGGCTGCTATAACAGAATGTCACAGATAGGATGGCTTACAAAACAGAAATTTATTACCTCACAGTCTGGAGTCTGTAAATCCAAATAAAGATATCAGCAGGTTTGGTTTCTTTTGAGGCTTCTCTTTTTAGCTAGCAGAGTGCTATCTTCTCCCTGTGTTCTTATCTGGCTGCCCTTTGCTTATCTGATTTCCTCTTTCAAGGTCACCAATTGTGTTGGAGTAGATCCCAACCATACAACCTAATTTAATCTTAATTGTATTTGTTTTGGGGGAGACATACAATTTAGTCCATTACAGTTGTCCATTTCATAAATGGGACCTACCTTTCAAGATTCTTTTCAATGATGATGAGGTAATCTATACAAAGCTAGAGTAAAGCACCTGGCAGCCCATTTTAGACAGTCAGTATATAATGATTATTATAATTGTAATATAAATATATAAATCTGGGCTTTTACAGTGAAAGTGTTATTTAGCTCATTGATGCCTTGTCTGTAAGTACAAGATTTCTTTTTTCTCTGTAACTTAAAATGAACTAAGATGTAATGGAATCTATAAAGACATCATTGAAAATACTGTTCAGGTTACATTGCATTCCTTTTTTTTTTTTTTTTTTAACATTTTAAGCACTATTTGCACAGCTCTTCACTCAGATGAAGAACAACAGTGGCCCTCAATGACTTCATAGCTATTAAATTCAGGAGAAGTTAGATAAGGAGTGCAGGATATGCAGGATGTTTAGAATGGCATTGTGGTAATTTGCGCCATCTCCAATTTCCTTCATGTTTACTTCAGTCCAGAGGAGAAATGAGAATTTGTTCTACTGCATTTTAAGCTGTAGTCTTAAGAAAAGTTGTTTTTCTTTCTGTCCCTGTTGAGAAACTTAAGAGGTATGAAATTCAAATACACTTGTGAAATGCAAATAGTTTTATTTATTAATGGCCACTAATGGTCTGTAATCATCACAGCTGATTAAGTAAATAAGCAAATCATCTATTAGAAGGGTTTTCAGAATTGAATTCATGTATTTTCTAATTGTTTTCGCTTCAAATGGATTTAGCCATATCTTATCATGAATTGAGTTAAGGGATCAAGCTTCAAAAGAATATAATTTAAAGGAGCAGAGGAGTATCTTGTAATTATAAAACATCATGGTACTCCTTAAAATTCTATATGTTACTCATAATTTCTAAGCTCAATGATCTGTGCTGTTATATTAATTAACTCTCAAAATTCTAATAGCTGAGCGGATCACTTGATTTCGTTGCCTGCACTACTTTATGTTAATTAATGAAAACCATAAATTTGGAGCCCTTGCAAATTGTGCTGCTTCATTGCATTTAGTGCTCTTGTAATTCCTATTCTTAATTAAATAATGAGCCTCTAGAGCACATTCCTAGCTGTGACTTATACTACATTGTAGATATAGCTGGGATTCCCATTAGCCAGTCAGGCCAATCAATGTATATATTTTGTAATAGATAGCAGAATTTATATTCACCTTTGGAATCTGATGTGGTGAAAGACATGTCATAGAGATATCCAATTTTGTTTTGACCAGGTTGATAGGGTTGGATTTTCATTTGTTCTTTCTTCTGAGACCATTTTGCATTGGAATGTGGTGATTCCTTTTCTTTCTTGGTAAGGTGTAAGTGAAGGATAGACTTTCACAGAATATTCAGTGAGGACTTGCCAGTAAGTCCAGAACAGGCTTTTTCTGATATGTGTCACTTTGGCATGTGGAACTAAGCTCAGTGAAGGCCTTAAAGGCTTCAAGAGAAACTATTACCATTACCTTAACTACTTAGGAGAATGAAGATTACCCAGATTAGCATTAGCTCCTGAAATAAACTTTTTATCAGAGAAAGATTACAGTGCATCTGGTCTTGTCATCTGAGTCTTCCTCTCTCCTTGACACCCCAGATTGCTGTTCCTTTCATAAGCTCAAGAATAAAAACTTTTGGTTTGTCCATTTACTCTACAATATATAGTCATTTAAATCCATACCAAATTAAATTTGTTCTTTTTCTCATACTCATCTGTCTATTGTTAATTTTTTTGCTCCCATCAGCCTGAGAAGGACCTACAGAGGTAAGGGAAGATTTGTTCTTTGGCCTTGCACAGGTCAAACTTGTATGCATAGAACAGTAATCAGGGTATACTGTAGTTTTCCTTCCTTAAAGGATCTTGGTTACTTTTCTAGAAGTTGACAAATACAGATTGAGCATTTATAGAGTACTGGAGGATACAGCAGGGAACAGACTGTTCTTTGAGAAGGCAGTTGAAAAAAAAAAATTCAGTATGGTAGTGTTTGACCCCTGAACCATTTCAATAGAGAACAGCTGTGTAGTATTTTGAGTGTTTTTATACAAGGGAATTTTAAAAAACATTATTTTTAAGAAGGTATGATAGTAAGAACATATGCTAGAGGAATATAATAATTAGGCTGAGAAATTTTATAATAAGGCAGTCTTGGTTTTTACCTATACTTACAGTTTTAATAAAATTACCCTTTCATTTCGTAAAGACATTTCTTAACTAATTTATTTTGCTTTTTATTTTCAGGATCTTTAACTTTTTATTGACTGGTTTAACACAAAATATAGGGTATAATTTGTCTTTTATGTTATGGTTTTCATCTTTATCATTATGAAATAAATATCAATTTTTAATGAGTGAACAAATAATTTTTCAATAGGAAATTCTAAAACAGAAGACAATCAAATATTCTATGATTGGCAACATATCTTAAGGATCAAAATATATATAAGAATAGCAGGGTATACCAGCTAGTTGTGCTTGAAAACAAATGTTCAATTTGACTGACACAGTTAATTCTCTTTTTCATTAATTATTTTTTTCCTACATAGTTGTAGTTGCCATAGTTCTGCCACCATATCACTTGTGAAGCATCACCATATTCCCTAATGTTCTTTCCTCCCCTATCTTAACCCCTCACACTCTCCTCCCTTATTATATGCCTCAGATCTTTGGTCAGTTTGCTAGTTTTAATTTTTCTTGATCTTTGGTTTGGTTTCTCTGTATTCTACATATGAATGAGACTGTCTGGTGCTTATCTTTTTCCTTCTGACTTATTTCAGCTAACATCCCCTCCAGCTCCATCCATGTTGCAACAAATGGCGTGAGATTGTCTTTTTATCGCTGAGTAATACTTCATCATGCCACAGCTAATTATTTTTTAAGATTTATTTATTTATGCATACAAGAGCTGGGGGATAGGCCAAAGGTGTAGGGGGTGAGAGAATTCACCAGAGACAGAGTGGGGAGCAGAACAGGCAGATCAACTGAAATATACTGTTGAGGGGAGCAGCAGGCAAGGCAAGAAAGGTCTGCGACACAGCTAATTATTGATTATTAATCACATGTCTTTGAGGGCCTCCCTGGTAGTGCAGTGGGTTAAGCAGTGCACTATGAGGCAAATTGCAGCCACTGCAGCATGAGTTCTATCCCTGCTGCTGGCCAGGGAGGGGACTCACATGGCACCGCAGACCTCTCCTGCCTCGCCCACTGCTCCCCTCAGCAGTGTGTTTCAGTCAGTCTGCCTGTTCTGCTCCCTGCTCTGTCTCTGGTGAATCCTCTTACCTCCTTGGACTCTGGCCTGTAACCCAGCTCTTGTGTGAATAAATAAATAAGTGTTTAAAAAAATTATCACATGTCTTTGAATGCATAGATTATCCATGTTTTTTCTTTGTTCTTGTTCCCCACCCTCATCATTTAGTTTGTTTATGTCCAAGAAAATGAAATAGTCAATTTTACTACTTGTCCCACTTTAGGAAAATTAATTGTTTAATCATGATTCAAAATGACATGTAATAACATATTGACTAAATGTGATTCAAAATTATATGCAATGAACTTTGTTTATTACAATATTCTGACTCTAGCAGTGCTCTTGAGAATATGGTTTAAAAAATTTGAGGAAGTAATTTAGATTAGTGAATAGCAATTTGTGTTTCTGATATCCACTTATCTATAAGATTAGTAGGCTCTCTTTGGACAGAACTATGCAAGAATCAGGGTAAGCAAACAAATAAGCATTACTCCCTCACCACTAGTCCTGAGAAATACCATTAATAAAATGTCCTTGATAGCTAAATGCTTCATAAATTTAAGATGCATTTGAATTTAGGTTAATATGTGAAAAATATTCCTTGAAATTACTGATATGATAGTTTTTTCATCATTAATTTGTTACTTTATTTCACTATAGGGTATTTCCTTTTCAAGAGATATCCTGAGAACAATTACTCCTTATTTTCTGCAGTAATTTCAACAATTGTATGATATCGTAGAAAGTGAGTTGTCTTTGACTCAGATGAAATGGAATTTACTGGGTTTATGACCTTAAACAAAGCTCACATTTCTTGACAGTGAAAAAAAATGAAATACTTTTCAGGATTCTTCAAACTCTTTTCTTATCTCAAGTTGACAAATGGAATATCATACTTGAACATGTTTCTTCTTATAATAAAATAATATAATACAATCAAATATATTCACACAATGTACATAACTTGTGGTACCTTAACAAAATATAAAATATAGTTTCAGAATATAGCTATAATGTTATGTTTTAAGTATTCTGTGTCTCATATCAATGACAAACAAAAAACCAGAAGCAATAAATTTTGGAAATGGTATTGGAGGGAATGTAGACTGGTTGCAGCCCTTTTGAAAAGAAGTGTGGAGATTTTCAAAAGTCTAATAGTGGATCTACCACATGATTCAGCAATTCCACACATAAGTATCTACCCACATAACACAAAAACACTAATTTGAAAGGAAATTTTCACACCTGTGTTTAATTGCAGCACTGCTTATAATAACTAAGATATGGAAATAGCTTGAATGCCCCAGAACAGAAGAGTAGATCAAGAAAATGTGGTATAGATATACAATGGAAATTACCTATCAAAAAAGATAAACTCATGGCATTTGTAGCAATGTGGATGGAACTGGAAGGGATCATCCTAAATTAAATTCCAGAAGAAGAAGAAAAAACAGATTGTTCCACTTATATGTGGAATACAAAGAAACCAAACAAATGCTCAGACAAAGTTTAAAACCAAGCCTTGAAAGCTAACTATAGATCTGAGACATAAAAGAGGGGAGTCGAGGGGAGAAAACAGAGAAAGAGAAGAACACTATGGACTATGGTGGAGGACTATGGGTACTTTGGTGGTGGAAAAACTATTGTGACCACACCAAAGGGGAGAAATCTAATAATTCTGTGGGATAAAACACACGTATACACACACAAGGATTTAACAATGATACATCAATAATAAAAGGTATTCTAGAAAAATTATATTGTAACTATATGAATATTATGGTCAAATTTTTAAAATAAAGTTAAAAAAACCTGCCATTTTTTAAATATATATATATACATATTTACATTGTTTTTCATTTTTGTACAGTGTATATTTCTCATCCCCATGGACTTACCATCACCAATTCACCCTTGCACCATTACCATAGTCCCTTGTGCTTTTCCCACCTGCTTTGTTTCTTCTCCCTGGGAAATGTCTCAGATTTATAGTTGTCTGTTGATTTTAATTTTTTATTTATTTTAATTGATTTTTTTCTTAGTCCCTTGTTTGTTTCCTCTACATGCCTCCTATAAGTGACATCATCTAATATTTTTCCTTTTCTTTCTAAAAACTCTCAAAATTTTGATGCATCTAATTCCTTCTATAAGAATTACCTCATTGAATAATCATTGAAATTATTTTATATTCTCTTAATTTTAATTATTTGTTGAACCAAAATATCTTACAATCAACTTCTACTGAAATATTTAGTAATAAATAATAATAACTCAATTATTTTTATTTTATTTTGACTTTTTTTGGTTAATTTTTTTATTGGATACACCATTAGGTAATACCACTGTAGTGCAACTACCACCAAATCACTATTAGTCCGTCACCCCTGGCAATTGTGCCTCTTTCCTTCTTTGTTCTTACATTTCCCCTATCCCCTCCCATGCTTAGTGCTTAAATTTTGTAGACAACTATCAAGGATTACGTTTTTAAGTTAGTCTTTATCCAACTCTTAATTTAGTTACTTTATATATTTAGTGGCACCATCCAGTATCTTTTGACTTATTCAACATTATTCCTTTAAGCACCATCCATGTTGCCACAAGTAGCACAAGTTGTTTTTTTTTTTAATCACTGATTAATATTCCATTGTGGTGTGTGTGTGTGTGTGTGTGTATGTGTGTATCACTCTCTTTACTCTTCTGTTTTGGGAATCTTAGGTTACTTCTACAATTTAACTATAGTAACTAGTATTGCAGTAAACATGGGACTTCCAGTTTCCTTTTAAATTAATGATTTTGATTTTTTTAGAGTATATGCATTAAAGTGGAATTACTGTAGTAAATGACAGACTGATTTTTAATATTTAGGAACACCTCTAGATAGAACAGTTTGCTATCCCAATTGCAGTGCAGTAGGGTTACTTTCCCTACATCCTCACTAACCCTTGATTTTTCTCATGCTTTTATAAGGGCCACTTTCCCAGGTGTGAGATGGTATCTCATTATATCTTGATTTGCATTTCTTTAGTAGTAGTAAGTGATGATGAGCTTTTTTTTTTTTTTTTCCTGTGCCTATTTGCAGTATGAATGTGTTATTTGAAGAAAAGTCTGTTTAGGTAATTTGCCCATTTTGATTGGGCTATTGGTTTTTAAATTATTATGACTCCTTTGTATATCTCTAGTAGTAGCCTTTGTTATATATATAGTGTGCAAATATTTTTTCCCCTTCAGTAGAAGGTACTTTCACTTTAGTTATGGTTTTTTATCACTCTACAGAAACATTTTAGTTTGAGGTACTCTAGTTTATGTTCTTCTTGTTTTCCTTGCTATTGGGAATGAATCCTGAAAGGCATCACTAAAACTTAGTTTGTGAAATGTTTTACATATGTTGTCTTCTACATATTTTATGTTTTCAGGTTTTCTATCCAAGTTTTTGATCCACATTGAATAGATTTTGTGTATGATATGAGACTGTTTCATTCTTTTGCATGCAGCTGGTCAGTATTTCTAAACACATTTTGTGAGAAGACCATCCTTGTTCCAATGTATATTGTTAGCTCTTTTGTTATAGACTAACTGTCCATTTAAATGTGGGTTTATTTCTGGACTCTCAGTTCTATCCCATTGTTCTGTGTGTCTGTCTTTGTCCCAGAACTAGGCTGTTTTAATTATTATAGCTTCATCATGTGCTTCAAGATCTGGGAGTGTTATACCTCCATTCCTTTTCTTCTTTGTCAATATTGATTTTGCTATTTGGGGTATTTTGTGATTCCATTTGAATTTCAGTAATGTTTGTTCCAGTTCTTTGAAAAATGCTATTGATATTTTTATTGGAATTGCATTCAATCTGTATAGAATGGCCATTTTGACAATATTGATTCTAATCCAGGAACAGGGAATATTTTTCCATTTCTTTATGTCCTCTTCAATTTCTTTCAACAGTGTCTTATAGTTCTCTTTGTATAGATCTTTTACCTCCATTGTTAGGTTTACATTTATATTTAACATTTTTTTGTAATTATAAATGGGATTACTTTCTTAAAATTTTCCTCTTCTATCTCATTATTTGTATATATATGTGAGGCAGCTGATTTATATGTGTTCATTTTATATCTTGCCATTTTGCTAAATTGATTATATTTTTTGATTAATTTTTCCATGGAATCTCAAGGGTTTTCTATGTATATTATCATATCACCTATAAATAGTGATAGTTTTACTTCTTCTCTCCCAATTTGGATTCCTTTTATATCTTTTATTGTCTCCTGGCTCTAGTTAGAACTTCCAACATTATGTTGAATAATAGTCGTGAGAATGGACATCATTTTCTTGTACCAGATCTTAGTGGAGAGGCTTTCAATTTCTTATTATAATGAGAGTGATAATAGCTGTGGGTTTGTTGTAAATGACTTTTATTATGTTAAGTTTTGTTCTAGTTATCCCCTGCTTTCTGAGGATTTTCATCATAAATGGATGTTAGATCTAATAAAATGCTTTCTCAGCATTTATTTTATAACCATATGGTTTTTATCTTTTTGTTAATGTAGTGAATTACATTGATTTGTTTGAATGTTGAGTCATCCTTGTGTCTCTGCTATGAATCCCACTTGGTCGTGGTGTACGATCCTTTCAATGCATTACTATATTTGCTTTACTTGGATTTTATTATGGATTTTTGTTTCTGTGTTCATTTGGGAGTCTGTAAATTTCCTTTTTTGTGTGTTGTCTTTGTTTATTATTAGAGTAATGCTGGCCTCATAAAAAGTGTTTAGAAATGTTCCTTCTTTTTCAATTTTTTGGAAGACTTTGAGCAAGATTAACATTAATTCGCTTTGAAGTTCTGGTGAAATTTACTTCTGAAACCATGTGGTCCTGGACTCTTCTTTTTGGGAAGAATTATTTTCTGTTAATATTTCAAGTTTCCTTGCATGTGATTTGTCTATTCAGGGTTTGTATTTCTTCCCTAATCAGACTCATATGATTGTATAATTCTAAGAATCTGTCCATTTCTTCTAAGTTATTTAAATTGATAACATATAAATGTTCACAGTAGTCGCTCATTATAAGAATTTCTGAAGCATTGTGATTTTTCCTCTTAACTTTTGATTCTATTTATTTGAGGTTTCTCCTTATTTTCTTGGTCAGCATTGCTAGATTATTTTTTAGTGTTTCAAAGAACTAGCTTTTGTATTTGTTGATCTTTTAGACTGCCTTTAAAATTTCTATATCATTTACTTTTGCTTTGCTTTTTATTATGTCTGTTTTTCTACTGGCTTTTGGAATCTTTTTTTTTTTTTTCTTTTTCTTATTCCTCAAGCTGAGAAAGAAGATTATTTATTTGAGCTCTCTCTTATTTCTTGATGTAGGCCTGTATTGCTATATATATCTCTCTGAGTACTGCTTTTGTGGTGTTCCATATGTTTTAGATAGTTATGTTTATTCTCATTTGTCTTGAGGTATTTTAAAATATCTTCTAGATTTCCTTGTTGACTATGAGTGTGTCAGTAGTGTGTTTTGCAGTCTCCATGTATTAAACTATTTCCCCTTTTAACTTTGATATTTGATTTATAGTTTGATATTTATGATATGAGGCAATACTATGTGTGATTTCAATCTTTGTGAATTTGTTGACATTTGTTTTACTCCCCAAAATGTGATCTATTTTAGAGAATGTCTCATGTGCACTTGAGAAAAATGTATATTCTGCTTTTTAGGTCTGTAGAACCCTGCATATGTCAATGATGTTAATGAGGTCTGATCCTTTGTTTAAAGCTATTGCTTACCTGTTTATTTTCTGTCTCATTGACGTGTCCATTGATGAGGGAGGGGTAGTGATGTCTACAACAACTGCTTTTTTTTTTCTGAGTAGAGTCCATAACTCAGTATTTTAAATTATTTGTAATAATTTTAAGCATTACATCTTGTTTATTTTTACGAAGCTTATTTGAGTCTTATTTAAAATATGTAAATGCTATTTATTACCTACTAATGATGATTGTATTGGAGTGTATAACATTACTTTAAGAAAATAAACCTCCAGTAAATACTGCTAATAAAATAATCTTGAACACCATACTTAAATAAATAAATTCATGTTCAGGCAAATTTTATTTTGAATTCTTTTATTTTAACAATGGTATTGTATGCTAATATGTAAGTTAATTTAGTAGATGAGATCCATGTTATACTTACCTTGTGCTAAATGTGTATAAATGGATTTGATATCTCAAATTGCAATAGCAGGATAAAAACACTTTGATTCATCTAGACTGTTAAGAAACTTGAACTTAACAAACTATCATATTAATTAAAAATGAATTTTATAATTTACCATTCTTTATTCAAATATTTATGTGAAGTGGCATATATTTTGGTAATATATTATAGTGTATCAGTATTATGCATTTATTTAAATTACTTTACACTTAACAAATATGTATTTATTTTAGGTATATCAAATACAAAAATTTTTTTTGTTTCATGTGCTTAGTTACTAACTTTTCTAACTTTATTCAGAAAATTATCATTTTTAATGTAGAAAACAACATAGGTAAAATGTTACAAGACATACATCTCAGTAACACCTTTAAAGCTGCATTCCCCAAAGCAATAAAAATGAAAGAGAAGATAAACAGCTGGGACTACATCAAATTAAAAAGCATCTGCACAACAAAGGACACATTAACCAAAACAAAGAGTCAACCCACTGACTGGGAAAAAATCTTTGTTCTCCACACAATGGACAAGGGTCTGATCACAAAGATATACAAAGAACTCACAAAACTCAAGAAAAACAAAGTAAACAACCCAATCAAAAAATGGGCAGACGAGCTAAAAAGAAACTTCTCCAACGAAGACATGCACATGGCCAACAGGCACATGAGAAAATGCTCATAATCCCTCATAATCAGGGAAATGCAAATTAAAGCCACACTGAGATACCACCTTACACCACTAAGAATGGCACATATCAAAAAAACCAACAACAAATGTTGGTGAGGAATTGGAGAAAAAAGAACTCTACTACACTGCTGGTGGAAATGTGAGTTAATCCAACCACTATGGAAAGCAATATGGAGGTTCCTTAGTCTACTAAAAATAGAGCTACCATATGACCCAGCAATTCCACTCCTAGGGATCTACCTAACGGAGACAAATATACCAATCCAAAAGAATACCTGCACTTCTGTTTATTGCAGCACTATTTATAATTGGTAAGACATGGAAACAACCCAAATGCCCAAAAGTAGATGACTGGATCAAGAAGATGTACATATACCTAATGGAATACTATTCAGCAATCAAAAATGATAAACAAGTCATTTATAGAAACATGAATAAAGCTAGAAGGAATTATGCTCAGTGAAATAAGATAGAAGGCAAGAGAAAAATATCAGATGGTTTCACTTTTAGAAGGAATGTAACAGAATAACAAAAAGGGCTCAAGGAAATGAACAATTACAATAGAAAGCAAACAAACAAACACAACAAGAACAAAAGGTCAAAGATAAACCAAAGGGATCTTCCGAGGGACATAGAGAGGGGGTCTGATAGAGACCTGGATGAAGGCAGAAAGAGCACAGGGGACTGAGGTGATGGTGCGCAGGCGAAATGGTGGTGGGAATTCCTTGGGGACAAGAGATGTCAAATATGATTAAATAAAATTAGTTATTAAAAAAAAAAAAGAAGCTTAGTCTCTTTGTCACAAGCTGCTTCTTTGCTTCTTCTGCCTTCCAGTTAATCATTCTGTCTCAAAGCTGCTTTGAACTCTGGGGAAAAAAAAGAAAATTATCATTTTAATTTGATTATTATCTCATTATCCACTGATAATACTGTGAAAATCTAAAGTGTTTAAGGAATTTAAAAGACTATATTTTCCTTAACTATAAAATATATCTTTTTGAAGTAATGCATGTTATTAATCAATTTAATGAATATATAATCTATCACATAAATGTACTAACTTTTCAAAGACCATTCACCTTAATTTTTTTCATTGTTATGTAATTGAAACTCAAGACACTGATCAAATGTCACAAAATTGGTATGTTTATGTGTCAGATGATAGACCTGGATGCTTGGTTTTGAGATAATTATCCATTCTCTTAATCATCATGGAAAAGATTTAAGACAGACATATTTCTCATGAAATATATATGAGTATATGTTTGTTGCTTCTGCATACATTCGGTAGCAACATTATCGATTCTGTGCTATTGTTTAAATGAGATCCCAGTTTGGGTGGACATATTCAGGGGTGATAATGAGTGCAACATAAAATTAATAAAGGCATAAATAGAATTTTTGACAGAATAGTGATGTCCTTGTGAACCTAAAGAAAATAGAAGAGTATTTATTTTACACAAGTCAGCTCAACTGAAAGTGAATTTGGTAATCAAGAAGTGAGCAGATGTGTGGATAATGTTGACCTCATATATGATTAAGCAGAAAACTTACACAATTATGATTCAAAATTGAGATGTGTACCAATTAAACAATTTGTTTTGTACATTTGCATTTCAAATTAAACTATAAAGCTATCACTAAGAATATAAATATCTGTTAGGAAAACCAAATATAGTCTAATTTTTAGATTGTTGTTTTCCCTAATATTCAGTTAAAGGTGTATCTCACTATACCATTTCTTAATAATGGTATGAATTGTACCCTATCCTCTATTTTAAGGGATTCTCTTTAATTGAATCATGGGAGTTGTTTGTGTTTCACATGAGCAAAATTGACACATATTATATTCAGTGGACAAGCAGATAGGGCTATAAAGAGCATACACTTAGCCCTGAGCAAAACAGTAACTGGCTCTCTGGGACTTTCATTTCCCAAAATGCTGAGAGCAGCTGAGAAGATAGCCATACAGAGAAGAGTGATTTACAGTATTTACAAGTGGAAAGTGCTGATGTGTTGTTGATTCTGCCCTGGCTGCCAAAAGTGAGAACCACACCAGAATAATCCACATAATTATCTCCTTGTGCCAATCTTGGCTTGGTCCAGTGAGCAGAAGGACTCTCTTTGCCTTTTGCCATCTGAAAAAGAATTGACTTCATATCCCACATTTTCTAAATTATAAGATTGTTCTTCAAAGATACTTCAGAACATATTTCACACTTACTGTCTGACAAATAAGTGTAGTGACTTGAAGTGATATATAATTTTTGTTTTCTCAAGAGTTGCTAATGCAATACAAAATAAGAATATCTGAACATTTCCTTTCTGCAAAATGAGAAATATTAAATTATCAACACTGTTTTGATAAATAAATGTGGATACTAAAAATTAATGAATATTCAATACTTAGTATATAATGTTAGTTATGTAAGAGATAGTCAAATGTATAACAGAAAAAAATAGGTTTTTATATTTGGAATTATCTGGAATTTTTATCCTGGTCACTTAGCTGTATGACTTTGGTTAAATATATCACTGAACTCAATGGTTATATTATTTGAAATTCTTAGGCAGAAGAGAAATTGGGCACAGGTATTTTAAGGATGCTTACAGTGTCAAAAGTACACTTTTGGGATTAAGAGAAAATTAAGAATAATTTGTCATAGTTGTTAATTTTTGGAATGTACATGGTTGATTTTGGCTGTTGATATTTTCTAATAAAGGTGTGTGTCATGAACGGTTGACATTCACTTTTGCAATCATAATTTAAACTGATATAATGAATCATTTCGAATCACTGGGCATATTTACCAATCTGTACACATAATTAACATTTTAATTTCCTTGAATATCTTATTTCATTATCCACACTGCTTAGGAAATTATGTTAAATAGACTGGCAACCAGCACACTTAAGGTCTATTAGACCATGGAAAAAGGCTATCACATTTTTACTAGTGACCAAGTAAGTTTGAATTAACTTTTTATATGAGGTTAGAGAAATTTATACTATCTTCATGATCATAAATCTGGACAGAATTTGGAAGGTATCATCATTGGAATTTAGCTGATTCATTATGATTTGGAAGTGGAATATTTACCTTAGAAACATTAATTTATTCTAGTGCAAATTAAACATTTTCCAAGTCAATAAACTGGTAATTTAACCAGTGTCCCTCCCATTCTTGCTCATCATATCTATGAATGCTCTATTATGCTCTTTTAATTTTAAAATAGTTGCTTTGTATTGCATATGGCATTTAGTTTTTTGTTTTGTTTGTTATTTCTTTTTTTTTTTTAAAGATTTATTTATTTATGCATACAAACACTGGGGTACAGGCCAGAAGTGTGGGGGGTGAGAGGATTCACCACAGAGAGCAGAACAGGCAGATCAAC
>JAGFMF010011830.1:7816809-7889996 GCA_019455555.1 Galemys pyrenaicus | reverse complement strand
CGCCATGTGGGTCCCCTCCCTGGCCGGCAGCAGGGATCGAACTTGTGCTGCAGTGGCTGCGGTTTGCTTCATAGTGCATTGCTTAACCCACTGCGCCACCGGGGAGGCCCTGTTTGTTATTTCTTAATTCCTTCTGTGTTACTTATTTTTTCTGACTTATCTTCAGATGAAAAAAAAATCTAGTCATAAGTTCACCTGTCAAATAAGAAGCAAATATTCAAATTTTGGGGTAAAACGGTATGAGCAGTCTCTAAATTTCCATTAAAATCCAAAGGGAAAAAAACCCACTAACTTAAAACATTGAAAGCCAAGATTTATAATCAATATGTAGCCTGAAATTGGGAAGCAATTTGTAAAATGCGAGTATATTCTCTTGGATAGGATTTATTACAATTAACAAAATTATTTAGAAGATAGTTATATGTGCCTAACTATTCACTAGTAAAATTTTTGAAATAAGATAAATAAAAATAACTGTTTTGAAAAATTTAATCCCTCCACTGAATTCACCTAAATTTGAAATGTTAAAAGTGAGGATATCTTTATTAAAAAAAGTGGAGATAAATTTGAGTTAGTTTAATTGGCTGAACACTTTGAATAATGATTCTTTTACATTCGGTAATAATCAACATTTGATAATAATAATCAGTGACAGATTTTAAAAGTTCTTAAAGTACTATGAATAATGTCAGCATATTAATTTAATTGAAATTAGGCTAAAATCACAGCTATATCAACTAAGACCTAAGTGTGTGAAAGAGATTAAGGACAGGTAAAAATCATCCTAAACCCCTTATTTTGTGTGGATGTCAGAGGCTACAAAATGTCTTTGATTTTTAATAATTTGAGACCTATAGTTTAAATATTTTAGTTAATTTGTTAGCATTTATGTAGTTTTGATAGTATATTTCATACCTCCATTTTTGCACATGCTTTACTCAACCTCCATTAATGGTCCCGTGTGAATGCCCTATCCCCTTTCTTTTTCTCTCTCCCCACATGCTCTCTGGTACACTAAGTTTGAAAATTAATTTGTTGTCCTTTGCCAGAATGTGTTTTTTGTTTATTGAAGTAAAATCACCTCATACTTATGTTTCACTATCTGACTTATTTTGCTTGGTATAAGTACCTCAAAATTCATTCATTCTGTCCTAAAAGATACTAATTTACCTTTTTGTTAGCTAAGTAGTATTCCATTGTGTATATGTCCCACAATTTCTTTAACCAAACCATTTAGGTTCATTTCCTGACTTGGCTATTATGGATAGTGCTGCTATTAACATAATGGTGCATAAGTTATTTTGTATTAGGGTTTTCATGTTGTTTGTTAGATACCTAGCAGTGATATTGCTGATTCATACTGTATTTCCAATTTATTTTTTCTTTAAGGAATTTCCATACTGGTTTCCATTGAAGTAGCACTGAATTTCATTTCTAACAATAACAAATAATTGTTCCTTTTCTCTATATCCTCACCAACATTTGTTATTACCGTTTTTTTTTTAACCAAGTCTTCTCCTAGGTATGAAGTGATATTCTATTATAATTTTTAATTGCATTTCCCTTATCCCAAGTGATGTTGAACATCTTTTCATATTCCTGTGAGTCATCTGAATGTCTTATTTTGACAAGTGTTTACTTAGGTCTTTTGACCATTTTCTGATTAATTACTTTCTTGTTGCTAAGTTGTGTGAGTACTTTCTATGTTTTGGAAATTATCCTCCTTGTCAGATGTATAATGGGAAAATGCCCTTTTCTAGTGAATAGATTGCCTTTTAATTTTTGCATTTCTTTAGACCTATAATCACTTCTTAGTTTGATGTACTCTTACCTGTTTATATTTGTGTTTATTTCTCTTGCTTTTTTGGTTGATATCTTTGGTTGATGTCCAGTAATAATGTACCATCTATCTTTTTTTTTTTTAATCTTGGGTTTTCTATACAAATCTTTAATCCATTTTGAATTATTTTTCTGTGTTGAAGTTCCAGCTTTTTAATTTTCTTTTTTTTCCTTTTGAATGTATATGCTTCCCACCACCATTTATTATAGAGACTTTCTTTCCTCCATTGTATGATGCAGCTACTTTATCAAATATGAAATATCCAAATTTGTGTGTGTTTATTTCTGGGCTTCATATTCTAGTCCATTAGTCTGTGTTTCCTCTAATACTATATAATTTAAATTACTTTTAGTGCTTTCAATAGTTTCAAGTCAGGGAGTGTGATACTATTGTTTTCCTTCTTTTGTCTTTTGATAGATTTGGTATCTTTTGTAGTTCCATATAAATTTTATAGTTGTTCAATTTCCTTGAAAGGGGTCATTGGGATCTTAATAAATGCTGCATTGAATCTGTAAATTGACTTAAGTTATATGACCATTTACCAATGTTTATTTTTCTAATCTAAGTACATGGTATATCTTTCCATTTCTTTGTGTCCTATTGTATTTCTTTGAGCAGTATCTTATAGTTTTCTAAGTATAAATCATTTTCTTCATTTAAATTTTCTCCCAAGCATTTCATTTTTTCATGTAATTAAAAGTCTTTCTTCTAATTCATTAACCACTGATAGAATTAAAATATGAATACTGTAAATTATTGGGGAATACAAAAATGTTAAAAATTATCAATCAAATTACACATTATAAAACAGCATAGGACTATATAATAGAAGACCAAATATAATCTAGTGATAATAACTGATGAGTAAAAGTTCTCAGTCAACAAAAGTTTCATTTATTTAAAAACTGATGTGTCATACCCCACTGGTTCAAGGACAGAGTATTTTTTAAAAAACAATGATTTGGGGAACATGCACATAAATATAAATACAAATAGAATTAGAACAAAAATGGCTTAGTTAATTTCTAAGAAACTAATTTTCCATGAAGTACTTACTTTGATTTGAAGAGATGTTAGAATCTCAGTGAAGCTATAAAACACGGTAATAATTGTTATAATTAACTGTTGTATATAAAAGCAAATTGACAAAAATATTTTTGAATTTAGTATTTCAGTGAGTGAAAAATTAAGTAAAATAAATCAACAATGTAGGATATATTAACCAAATTAAAATAATATAAATAAAATTTAATTATATATCCTTCAGGAGTAGAATCTGATTGATTTTTCAAAAAGTGAGAAACCTTATTAATAAATATCTCAATCTTAAAATTGTACAAGGATACATATACTAAATATATCTTAAAGATACAAATGAACTAAAATTAATGATTATTTTTAGAGCAACATTAATTCTCCAATACAAAACTGCAAATGAGAACTAGAAGTATTTTAACTTAAGTGACACAGTCAAAACAGAATATAAAACTCAGCTATAATTTCTTTCATTTTAAACAGAAGTTAAAAATATAAGTTAATTAAGGATTTAAATCACAAGAAAAGCTAAAACAATGTAATAAGGTGAAAAATAATAAAATTAAAGGCAGAAATTATTCATAAAACAACACATTCAAAACTTGTTCTTTTAAAATCTAATCAATAAGAGCAAAATAGAAAACTAATGTTGAAAAGTAGAGAATAAATTTAAGTGAGACAATATTTTTAGCTGTATTAAACAGCAAGACATAATATTTGGAAATATAAGTGAATATTGCTGAAAATATATCATTACCAAAATTGACTCTAGCAGAAGTGAAAGATTAGCTAGACTAATAATTCTAATAAAATAGTAAAAATATAAAATTCAGATTATTTAATTTATAAATAATCAGACGAGATCGGGCGCGTTCAGGGTGGTATGGCCGTAGACTATTTAATGTATAAACGTTTCTGAAATCAGTTGATTTTACCTGAGTTCTAAGTACTGACTTCTACACAACATTGCAGAACATTGAGAATTATAATAAAAAAAATTCTATTTCAGGAAACAAGAATTAGCTTTGATTACTGAATATCCATCTTACAAATAAAATAAAATAAATATGGTGGTAGATATATTATTAAATTGACCCTTGAACTATCTCTACTCCATCTCTTTCCTTGCTAATAGAATCTTATTTTCTTTTTGTTGTAATCTTACCAGCTCCAATTTAGTCTAATTCTAAACCAAGGATGACAATTATGTTCCTCTTGCCAACAGTTCAATTTTTCACTTGTTTTTTATATCATGGATATGGCTGATTCACTTGGTTCTTACAAATAGAACTTAAGCGAAACTTCTAGAGAGCATCTGAGGAAAGCTGAATTGGTGTGTTACTGTTAGGTTCAAAGAGATGATTTGTTGACATTGTCTGGAGTGGCAGCAGCTATTTGGCTAGCATGAGGTATCAGGTGTGAAAAAGGATATGTGACTATTATTAAAGATGGAGAAGGAAAGAAAGATGAAAAGAGTTTATGTTACTAGTGCATAATTGGGGAACCAGTCCAGAAACCACCTTTTGTATTTTCCTTCTTAAATGAGAAAACTTTTACCACAAAACCACCCTTTTCCCTTCCCCCCATACACATACTGTATACATCACAGTCACTGTTACAAGGTTTTTATTTTATTATCTGGAAATTCATATAAAGGCAAAACTCAAAAAGAAAATCTGACAGAAAAAATTATAAATTCCCTACATGTTAATATAGTTATTCTGAACCAAAATGTTAAGAAACAAAAACTAAGAACTCAGTTAATATAATGGTATATTAATTAAGTCTAATACTACAAAAATTAACACCATTACTAGTTTAAAAATATAATAAAGTCATAGTATATTACAGTAAAGTAAGTAAATTTGAAATAAATGTGTAAAATTTTAAGTGAAAATTCTGTTAACTTTTCCATGAGATATCATTAAAGTAATAATTTAAATAATGTTCTGAAAGTTCTATTCAATGAGATGTGCACTGGAATAGAAATGGAAATACATGTTTAAAAGTGAATTTTATAAAATTTTGTAAAAACAATTTGAATAAATTGTCTATAAATCCTAAGATAATACACTAAATTTTTAACAATGCTCATTAAAGTGTCCCTAGATGAAATAGATATTATATGATCTAATGGAATTAACAGAGTATACTCAGTCCCCAAAGAATAGTGTGACAATAGCAACTGACATGTAAAACTGAAAAAAATTATCCAGACAAAAACTATAATAGGCATTCATTTTTATCCAGGAGAAACAGATATTGGCTATAAGATACAATAATTCTAGTAACTGTGAAAGTCTGTTGTATAATTGTTATTAAGGTTATTTTATCGTCTTTCACCAAAACTTAGATGAAATATCCTTAGAAAACTTATCATTTTGGTTTTATCTCTTTTGAAAAATTCTTTTAAATTATATGGCTTTTCATATCCATTGATCCTGAGATGTTTGTGTGTGTTTGTTGCGGGGGGTGTCTTATGAATAGAGCTTCCCATACTTTCATTTCTACCTACGAGCTATTCCTATAAACAGACCAATTAATCAAAACTTTGGTTAGTCACAGTAGAACAGGAATAATATAAATAGTTTAACAAATGGTAATGTGAAAATTAGGTACATGAAGAAAAGTCAAGTGAGAACAATCATATAAAATATATCAAAATGAATTCCACATGAATTAAATAGAAAACTCTAAATGAAATAGATTATCAAAAAAACTTTAAAGAAGATGTAGGGGGAACATATACATGAATGTTTAATGTAATATTTCAAGTTTAAGAAGAATTTCCTAATAGGAAAATTATATGAAATGTGTTGTGATTTTGTCTGGTTTATAGATAATAATCAACAAAATGTGTTTGAAATGTGCATGCTCCAAATTAGACCAGTGGGTCCACTTATTTTCGGAGCATTGTCTTCTCTTAAAATTTTTAAAATGAAGAATAAAACTTCTAACATGATTTCTGTACTCATTTCTACCTTTATAACTGGGCTTTTGAGGTCTTTTACAAGCTTTGGAATTATCTGGCACAAAATTTTGCACAAAGTTTGAACAGATATAAATTTTAAATTCAATATCATTTGCTTCAAGATTTGAAAAATCTTTCATAGATGTGCTTATAGACAGTAGAACTAGAAAGAATCTAAAATCATGAGGAGTGTGATGTCAAGTATAGACTGATTGTTGTTGCTTTATGTGTAGTTTATTCTGTCTAGAAGCTTTTGATTTTTTTTTAAATCCTTGGAATTCTGAAATCACCAGGAAATTTTTGTGTCTATTTTTCAAAAAAAATGTTACTAATCTTGCATACCCTATCTGAGTCATTTCCATTTAGAAAACATATTTCTGTTGTATTATTGTCTTTACTCTTTACTATATTGATTCGTTTCTCATTTCTTCCCTAAACAGATGTTGTGCCTCTTAGACTTATTTTTTTATCTCTAACTCTTAGATTTTTACTTTTTATCCATTTCTTTGTTTCAATTTTCATTCTGTGAGATATCCTCATTTTACTGTATGGCTCATTCCATGGTTTTCAATTGTTTTATTCGAGCATTAAACCAACTGTTTTCAAACTTTGCATCATAGCAAATCAATGGATCTTGAATCCTTTTTGAAAAATGAAAATGTCATAGAATATATATTGTTCTATGAGGAAATATGTGGTAAAAATTTATACATATAGTATGTACATAAATATGCATAATGTGTGATAAGGGTAAATGGATTTAATGGTCAAAAAAAGCTAAATAACCACTGGCTCAGGTCATAATTTATTTTTATTAAGGTATATGTAAATTTTTCTTTTTTATCCCTGAATTTTCCCCTATTCATAGGTGTTTCTTCTTAATTTATGGCAGTAACACCCTTGTCAATCTCTCTTAGGATACTAAGAATACTTTTTTAAGATTAATTTCCCTTCTGATTTGACTGTTTTCTCCCAGATGTGTTAATTTGTATCTTTGTTTTGATTCTTTATTTTCAGGCTTTTACTATTCCCCCAGTATCTATTGATACTTATTTGGGTGTTTATATTTGTTAGTAAAAACTAGCTTAATGATTAGCTTGCTTGGGATTGTTGTGCAAGTTCACAACAATCTTTTGTTTTCTTTACTTTTCTAATTTCAAACTGTAAAAGGTTAGCATGTTGATAAGCACTGTATATTGGCATTGTTGAGCAAAGAGAAAACTGTCTCATGAAGCTCTCCATTGCCAAGTAAAGATTTTACTTGGGGAGTGAGGTATCTTATTAATTTCATTTCTGAGTCAAACAGTGTAATCTTTCTTACCATGTAATATAGAGTTGTGCCAAATCTCTACTGGAGGCAATGCATTTTCTTAGGAAAATTCTCTGGGTTAATCCTAAGGGAATAGATTACTCAGTCTTTAAGGAAATGACTATCTGCACCCACCCCAATCTTGTCAGTACATTTTAGTTAATCTACGCATGTGATGCATACTATTTCCATTCTCTTTTTGTACTCATTGGCTTCGAACTTGAAGCTCCTAAAGAACTCTCTTGGGAGAATCCTGCCAAACACTCGTGTCTCACAGTGTAGTTTTCTCTGCTTTATATTAATCTTGATTCAGTTTACTTCTGATTTTTATGTTTTGAGAGTTCCTCATATATATGGGATATTACTCTCATTTCAAAAATATTATGCTTTCTTTAAAAAAAAAAAATCTAGTATGTGACCTGGCAGGTGGGCTGGCAGCTAGGTTTGCATCAGCCATCATGACCTCTGGGCAGTAGAGGGAGCTCCAGAGCTGAATGAGTCTGTGGATTTCAGTCTCAGAAGTGGCACGGTGGGTAGAGGGGCAAGTTGGCCATAACTGCTGTCAGGGCTGATTGGAGAACTGCTTGAGGGCAGAGGGAATGAGGGTCAGGTAGCTGCAGGGTCACAAAACCTTTTTCAATTTTTCCAGGTGACTTAATGACTACCCATTAACTCCATTGTCCCTTATTTCTAAAGCTATTATGGCTAGTGCCTAACCTGTAAAGAGTGATTGCCAGTTCTGGAAGTGACCTCCTTGGTATAGGAGGGGCAACTACATACCTTCCAGAAAGCTGCTTCCATTTTCCCACACATGGAACCCAGGACCAGTTATCACTTTCCTAACTTCCTTGAAGTAGCAGCAGCTTGTTTCAACTACTCAATCAAGAACTAGAAGTAGAAAGATTGTTGCCAGTCAGAAAGATTGTTGCCAATCAGTCTAGCTGATTGTTGCCAGTCAGCTAGAAAGATGTATGTTTAGAACAGAATTACTAAGCATTACCAGTATTGACTCAGCTGAAAAGTCATTTCTTTGGAAACCAACACATTTCTTTGGACATGTGCCAAATACTAATGTAAGCAGTTCTAGAGTGTCTGATATTGCCCTTCCCAACAGAGCCAGAAAAAGGGACCATCTATTCACCAACAAAGAAATCAGTCCATGAAAGTAGGGATCATTGAGTAAATCAAGATGAAGTCTTATTCTGACAGGGGACACCAGGAAGCAGGAGGTTTCCAAAACAGCCAGATCTTAAGTAAGGAAGATGATAGAATGCAACATTCATTCATTGGATCATAGCGTGTGAACTCATGACTATCAGTGAGAAATTCAAGAACTATAGGATGATCACAGTACCACAACATCCAGAAATTTCACTGTAAAAGACTTCATGACATGGAATGATTCATACAGCAACAGTGTGACATTTTTGAGAGTATGATTACAACTTGACCAGAGAGCCTGGCAGCCTTGCAGAGTTCCTATAGGAATGAGCAGAGCAAGCTGGGAAAGATCTTTCTTCAGCTGTGCCTCCTGAATTTGTACCACACCCATTAGGTGAGGGCATATTACAGCTTGTTGTACTTTAGCCCAATCCACACACCATGGAGCTCCAAGGGCTGCAGATAGTATTGTATGTCACAGGCTTCGGAGATCGGAATCTGCAAAGAACATTTAGCCAAAAAAGTGCTCTTACATGTTATAGAAATAATTATTCCCTGAATATAATTGCCACCTCCCATGAACCCTACAGATCAATACAAAATACAGTGCAAGGGTGTAGTTTTAATAGGCTTCAGCAGGCAATGTCTGATGATGAAACAATGATGTCATCATAATAGAGAGCATTTAGAAAGACTCCAAGGAGATTGTCTGGTGTGATCCTGAGTTGCCTGCAGTCATGCTCATGCTGCTATAACAGTTTGGGTAATGTCAGGTGAATGTAGTGGCCAACATGAAGCGTCTCTGCTTCAGTGACAGCAAAGTGAAGGAGATGTGTAGGTTAGGATGTATGAAACATCTGGTTGATCTTTTGGACCACAGGGTTATGGAAATTCAGAAGAATGTCACTCCCTTTGAAACCTTGTTTTGGAACTACTGAGAACATCTGTTGGTGCAGATGTAAGGGAAATTGCTACTGGAGTTCTTTGGATTTTATCCTCACATAGTGCCATAAAGGTGACAGTCATTCAAGATGCTCTTTTGACCTTACCAAATACCTTGATTGTGCCACATTATAGATGGAATGACTCTTCTTTTAATGATGTCCATAAAATTAAATTCCATGGGGAGGAAGCAGGAGAATAGATGCAGTCCTTTGGAGTGATAGTGAGCTCACTGTTTATGTGATTCACACACATGTGAACACATATGATTACATCAACTAGGCCATGGAGAATTACATGTTCTTCCTAAGGAAACTGTTCTATTAGCTGGGGTAAGAGGTCCTTGTGGATCAGGTACTGTGACTAAACGATTTAAGGATTTCAAAGACTCTCCAAAAAAAGAGTCAGAATCAAGCTTCTAGGGGAAGAAGAAGGAAAAAAGAGGATTCCATGAAAGGTTCAATGGGTGGAGTTGATCCTGTCCCAGGACTGCTTAAGTCCTCCAAAGGGATTGAGATGCTGTGTGGTTCATTAGTGGTAAAACATATCTAACTCTTACAGCAGAAAGTGACAACCCAGTCAATTTGGAATAGTCTGCTGGATATCTTTAGAATAAGTGAAGAAGTGTGAAACATATACCTGGGCAGCTGTTTGCAAAGAAAAGGGACTTCCCATTCTAGTAGGACTTCTGAAAATGGATAGAGTTGTTTTTTTTTTTTTTTTTCCCATGGCAGCTATCTCAATGACTATGTCTCTGGGTATTCCCACAAGGAGCTCGTGGACAAAATTTCCATCAGAGTCCTGGTCAACCAGGTTCCTGGTGACACTGGCCCCAGTGTATGGTCTGATGAGGCCATGATGGTCATCTTCTGTGCTCTGCATGAGGTCACCAGCAAAACACAGAGAACACCCAAATGAACACCTAAGACTCTGGAGAGATAGAGAAGCTGGTAGAATTGACCAGGAGACAAATAGACAGATCTTCTCTGAAAATGGTTAAGGTTACAGCATCCCAGGACTTGAATACATTATGGCAATATCTGGTGGTGTCAAAATCATACCTATGTCAACATTTCAGTGAGAGCTATTCAAATAAAATCTTCCCTTATCTACAACCAACCAAATGATGTCACTCATCATTCATGCAGGCTCCAGCAAATCTCCATCAATTTGCATCAGTTCCTATTCCTTACTAGTAAAAGAACAAATTTGTAGCTACAACATGAACAGCTATATTAAGTTAAGTGACTCCGACAGAAAAAACTTTGATACAAAAATTATATTTTCAGTCTCCTTTTAGCTACAGAAACCCTATTTTTGATTGAGTCAGTATAGACTGAAATCTACCAGAAGTTATGTTGACTTTTATTCCAGTAAACAATTTTCTTATATAGCAGAAAAGGACCTAGGGTTACCAGATTTGTGGGTGTAGCATCAAGATGCTGATAAAGGAACTCTTTCTACCCTTGTTTGGATTAAGATGAAAAGTCCTCTTGCTTATTTGGTGATGAAATGTGAAAAGGAGAGATTGAGTGAAGAAAAAGAAAAAATACACTTTCTTTTTTGAAAAATTATCAAAGGAGTGAGGAGACTTGTTATGGAGGGTTGTTCTAACTCTATTTAGGTGTGAGATCTAATTGTAGCTTCTGTTGTCTGGAAAAGGTGTGGACAGTGTGATGAGAGATTTGAGAAATGGTTGAAATGAGATGGGGATGTGTAGGTCAAATCAAATTAAAGGTGACTTTTTGAATATGAATAAAGTCATGTTTTGAGAGTTCTTATAGAAAAATAATGGGTGGGTGTACTTGATGTTTTATTGCTATCACTAAATGTCTAGATTTTGTCCTATTATGTCTTATAAATTTATTTTGATGGTGTAGATATGGACATACCCCATTGGTTAAGGTCATTTGTAGTGCAGTATGCCACTGGAGAAGAGATTTGAAGAAACTGACAGTTTTTCTTTTTCTTTAAATGGGCAATCCATGGAATTGTTAGCAATTACAAACAAATTACAACATCCTTTGTTTTCAAAGTAAATAATGAGCCTTTGAAGTACAAATTCTAATCTGGTATAACAGTACCATCCCCACTCCCTATCTCTCTTCCATAAAACTTTTCATTGCTACTTTCTATGCACATGAAGGAAAAGTAAATGGAAATTTCATCCTTGAGAAACAAACAAGGAAAAATATTTTGTGTTTTTTCAACAAGAGCTTGTAAGAAAAGACAGGAAGGCATTTGTTAGGTCTGCATCTTAGACTAGACAAACATAACATTCCTTGAATTAAATTTGGCTTTGTATGGCAAAAATCTGAAAACTCTTACCATTTACCTCATGACTGCACTTAAGGGAATAAATTCTGAGGGATATAAGCCAACATGCAGAAACGCACTTTTATAACAGCTAATAACACTACGTAACATTAAAAATTTAGTATAGGAGGAGTATAGTGTATATATTATGGTTTACTTCTGTGATAGAATACAATGGCATCATTATGTCATGTGGCTGAGGTTTAATCAAGATATGTGAATAAGCTTTTACAGAGAATGTTGAATTATAAACATATAAAGCTTCATATATGAAAGATAAATTTATAAATAGTGTCTATAGAAAGAAACAAAAATCAAATATATCAAAATATATGCTATAGTTACATTAGAGTAGGGTCCTACTGATTGTATTTTCTGCTTTTTAGATCTTTCTTAGTTTTATGTAATGGTCCTGCATTATTTTACATTGATAAAATATTTTAAAAATAAGTTACATTTTCATGTTTGTTCTTTAAGAGAAGAATTTATCTCAATTCTTTACCTCTATTTATACTCTATAATATGATAACCCTTATTATACATCATTTTGAAATTATATCTGTATCTGTTTCCCAGCACAACTGTAAGTTCTTTGATGGTAGGTGTAATGTGTGTGTGTGTATTTTTAAATATATTGTTTAGTATAGCATAGGTTCCTCAAATTTTTCTCGCTCTCTATCTGTTCTAACCTTTGTTATTTTCTGAAGTAACAGGCAGTTGCACTAAAAGTATAGTCACTGTTCCCCTGAGTATTCCCAAAATATTTCTATCATTCTGTGAGGGTAAATTATTTTCATAAGGTTTCAGCACTGGCCTTTTTCACTGTGGTGACAATTGCCTGATTGTATAACACAATAATGGATAAAATGTATTTTAGCACCAATGAAGGCCGGAACCAGACCTGTATTCTTGCCCTCATACACTCAAAGTAAAATTTAAAAAATTGCTCAATTTCATTTAACAATGTCTTTGATGTGGTGCTTTTGTGGTGTGGTAAACATACAATTGAAGAGGTGTGAACTGATGCCCCTAAAGCAAATATAGTGTTATAAACCAACATTACCTCAGTACAAAAAATGTTAATAATAATTATTATTATAATTAATTGGAAAAAGGGATGTCTTTGATGAAACTGTAAAATTTGCTAATTGGATGAGATCATGTCTCTTGAATACATAACTTTTTCATATTCTGTGTGATAAAATGGGATGTTTCCTAGAAACACTCAAGAAACTATCCTTTGCCAACTTTTGAAGCAGAATCAAAGAAGAGCATTCTTTATTATCCTAAAAGGCTATTAAACTTCTCCCCTTTCTCAGCAATATACTGAAACAACAGCATATCAGATTAAATACAAATACAGATGTAAGAATCTGTCTTCTCTACAGTTAGAACACTAAGATCTTTATAAAAATATAAAACATGACATTAGTCTCATGTTTTTTTAACTATGTAGTTATTTTTATTAAAATATGTTATAATATGCAATGGGTTTATTATTGTTATATTTAGACAAATTAGTGACTAAATAAAAAAAATTCCAGTTTAACTTTCTGTTATGATTAATATGAATGTTATAACCTACATAGACAGAATCTTTGGGTTTTCAATAAATTTTAAATTGTAAAACAGTATTTAATATTTTCAGTTTGTTTCTTTTTAGCATTTCTTTATAAAATGTTAAATGACTTATCCAAACTTACATCTACTAAAGGGCAGAGACAGGATTTGAACTAATACTCGTACTCTCTTTTTCTTAGTTTTACATTCAGTCTCTGAGAGCCAATAGGCTTTTCAAAGTGTGAATGATTTCGATTTCTTGCTTGATTATTGCTTTCATCTATCTGGAAGTTTCTGAGTAAAGATTGAGATTAAGTATAGCTTTTGAGGAATCTTGTATATATTTCTGAAATATCCTTGATGTCCTCAGTAGTTACCCACCATTCTTTGTATAGACAGAGTTGATTTTCAGTTATCATGCCCGTGTCTATTCAGGCTTTCAGATTCTCTATAAACTGTTCATTTCTTTTGTCTTTTCTAAATATGAATGCTCTCAATTTTAGTGAACACATTGTTGTCACATCTGATGTTACAATTGCTATTGTAGATGACAAGTAAAACAGGTATTGTTAAGTTGCTTTTATAATTTTCTATTCATTGGTATTATAGTTCTCATGCCAATATTAGCAATCAGTTTTGAAATTTCAATAATCCTATACAACACACATCGTGACAGTGCAGTCTCTGGTGAAGTGTGGTAGCTCCACTTGCTTATAGTTTCAATTGTTATTTGAGAATGCACCAAGTTATGATACTCAACAAATGACTTCTTTCCCAGTCTATGAATTATGCGGCTCTGCATCTATTGCTGGCACTTCTGGGAATTTATCCCCTGTAAATATGCATTCCAGGTGGATTTCTTGTTTTCTTCTTGTCAAATTCCTCCCTCTGCCTGGATTCTGGCACAGCTCTCCATTTGTGGCACCCAGAGCTAAACTAGCCTTCATAAAGTGTTTGTAGTAATTAGAAAATTTATTCCTAGGACACATATGGTCCTGAAATGGAGACTCATGAGTGGGCCCTACTCATTTCTTCTGTTAACTCCTGTGAGGACTGTACTCCATGACCCTAACAGTTTCTGAGAAATCACACTGAGAAATTGATGTAGTAGTTTTTGCCACGTATCTTGAACGCCCTGTAACATTTTGAATGCTTTATAGGTAGTCCCCTGGTCTTGGGTAAGAGTGCAAATCCTCCTCTTAATTTTCAAAAGAAATGCCATCTTCATCATTTGAAAATTCAATCTATAAATATGGCTATTTCAATATAGAAAGCATGTTTTTCAAACATTCACTCTCTATGTCCCTAGTATTAAATCATCTGTTCTTGACAAAAAGTTTATATATCATCTTATTGGGTTTAATTGTCAGTCAGGGGAAATGTTATGGAGCCTAAACAAAATGATCATCCTGTGGGATTGACCAACATTTGTATTCTGTATCTAGAAATTTTCTCCATTTTTACTCTGATACATTTGCTATTTCTCACTGTAAACCCTTGCTTTCAAGGACTCTTCCAGTTACTTGTTTCTTAACCTTGACAATTACACCTATCCTCTCAGCCTCTTGATATTAGATTTCTCCACCATGAATTTCCTTGGAGAGATCTACTGTAAACCTTATTATCTCGTTACAAAGTCTGGTGTCTTTCACTCTTAGGCATCCCCTTGTAGACATTTTGGACCACAACTTGATTTTCCTGGATGTGAAGTGTAGAGGTACCAAATATCTGTTCTTTTAGATTTGCAAGGCTGGATAAAAATCATAAACACTCCCTCTCAGGTATCTAGATATTTTAGGTCTCATCAGAATGGCATTGCACTCTACTTTAAAAAGATGTTGCATTCATAGCAACATGAATGGAGCTTGAAGGGATTATATTCAGTGAAGTAAGTCAGAAGGAAAAAGAAAGATACCGGACGGTTTCACTTATAGGAGGAATATATGGGCTCAAAGAAAAAAAATAACAATAATAATGGAAGGAAAAAAAACCCAACAAAACAAAAATAAACAGACAACTACAAATCAGACAGTCTGCAGGGTTGTGGGAGGGAAAGGGATCAAAATGAGAAGGGAAGAGCACAAGGGACTATGGTGATGGTGCATGGGTGAATTGGTGGTGGAAATTCTATGGGGACCAAATCTGAGAAAAGAAAGCAAATATAAAGAATTATATATAATATAAAATATACACACAAAATAAAATTCTTTAATGTTAAAATACAACAAAAAAGAGATAATGCTTGTGACTTCTGTGAGAGTTAGATTAAGCTAAGTTCATATGAAGAAAGTTTCTATAACTTTTGTTAGTAACATATGAGAAGATCTTACCCATTATTTACTTTTGTGAATTTTGGTCATCCTTATATAAAGATCTACATGGTAAATTTATCTTAGAATATTGTGCTGGGTGAAGTTTGTCTTCACTAATGAGATGGTACTCTTAGATTATTACAATGGTGTGATATATACCTTAACACATATCATATGCTATATTGTCCACCAGGAAGTACAGAACTATATGTTGTGATCATTTTGTTCTAACTGTACTTAACACAATTTTATTGATAATCAACTATTTCAGGTTTATGATATTGCTTAACTCAAGCTAATGATTGAAATTTCTCCATATTTTATGTCTTGTCTCATCCCAACAGACATATGAACAGAAAAATGATAACAGAACAAAACTCATGCAATAAAAAGAGGATATAAAATCCCTACAGTGTTCATAAAAACTACAGGAAATTAGAAATAATAAATAAGTATTTTTTTGTCTGGGTCAGTGATAATCATAATAACTCCAAATCATCTTTTCTCTGGCACAAAAAGTATTTCACTAGCTTCACATCTCCCTCAGTGATAATCCAGTATTCACATCTGAATGGGTAGACTCAGATGATGGCTTTGATGAAGTCTTTCTGTTCTGGCCCATCCTGCTTGGTGATTTGAGGAAGTGTCACAGAAGGGAGAAAGTGGTACTGAGCAGTATTTTCCAAGGCACAGACCTAGTGGAGATTGTGGTGGCACCAGTGTGTGGAAGGATATATATAATATTATATATCCTTCTCTGTACAGTTTGAAAGTTCAAAAGAATATATATCCACAGTTTTATATATATAAAAGCAATATCATAAACCTAAAATAGCTGATTATCAATAAAATTGTGTTAAGTACAGTTAGAACAAAATGATCACAACATATAGTTCTGTACTTCCTGGTGGACAATATAGCATATGATATGTGTTAAGGTATATATCACACCATTGTAATAATCTAAGAGTACCATCTCATTATATATATATATATATATATATATATATAAAACTGATGATAAGTAGGGGGTTAGCATCCTGACAGTACAAGCTGTCTTATTACATGGAGATTTATTGTATAGACTGAATTCATTTTTTTCTGTGCCAACTTTATTCATTATTTTTATTTTTGAACCAATTAGACTGATGTTCCCTTAGAACATTTTTGAGGGGGTGGACATTTCTTTTAATGTTTGCTTGGGCATCTGTTGAATCAGGGAGAGTAACATCAACAATTTTATGATCAATCCTTGGAGGAAAATTTAGAACGAAGGTAAAAATCAAGTTTTGTTTAACAAGGATTAGCAAAGAAAATTATCTGAGTCCCATATCTCTGTACAGTTTGAAAGTTCAATATTCACTATTTTCATTTGTTGCTTTTTAACTTTAGAAGAAACCTACTCGTTTTCCTCCTTGACCATGTCTGGTACCCAGGAGCTCCCCTTGAGTCCACGACCTTAGATAATGTCTCCTAATAATCTTTATATTCTGGTTTAAATCATTCTTTTGATTATTACTTTACATAAAATAAAATGGGGAAAATTTATTTCAAAATATGAAACTAAGACACAAAAGAGTTAACTGTTTATTGCTAGCAAGGAGAACAGGAGTGAGAAGTCACACCTGAGTGATGAGTCTGCTGCTTATCTCCTGGGACATGTGAGACAGGTTTCTAGACTGTTTTCTTGATATTTCTGTGGACTTGTTTGTAACCTTGGTAGTCACAGCACATGAGGGGGCAAAGGGAAGAGGTGAGCTAAGTAAATAACAGTCTAATGATAACATCTCTCTTCCTAGATGAAATTTTATGATCTTTGTTCTTTCATACAAAAGGAAATGAAATTTTTAAAAATTAACATATAAATTCAGAGACACACCATAAGGATTTTTTTTCTTTTTATCTCATATATGTATATAAATATATATGCATATATATTTATATACATATATACATGAAAATATGCACATTTTTCCTTTTTTCCTATCCCTACATCCCTCTTGACAAACTCAAATTGTATTTCTAATGTTCTACACTTGGTTGTGACTCCTGCCAGTTTCAGAAAAATTTTCATTATATTTTTTTTTCAAAATTTGTGACGTTGAAAGATCCCCTAGGGTTATGTAGGGTGTAGGTCTACACAATTTTTATCTGCCGTCAGCAAAACTGAATAGCTGGAAGGGAATAATTATATACTCCCTGGTGCTATAAACCACTTCTGAACATATTGCAATATATACTGGATTCATTTTAAAGTGGTTGTAACTAAATGAATAACAACCTTTTGGGGATAGTGTAATAGATAGTATATTAAGACTGTGTAAAGTCTGTGAGAAGTCACTATATTAAAATCTGTCAGAAAAGGTGATCATTGACTATGTGCTAATATCTGCAGTCAGTACCTTGAATAGTGCCTATATATGTATGCTTTTATCTTTGATAAGGCTCAAAGCAGGGAATGAAATTTGAAATTTTAACTGAAGGAATATGAACCAGATTGCCATACTTCTTACTTTAAAGTCTCTGCTATTTTATTTTGAATGATTCTGGGCATTTTGGTGTTGAGGGTATAGAGGATTTTTAGTCTTTGGACTTCTGAATCCATGGACAGAAATAATATACCTTTTCCCTCTCACCCTACCCCCAACCAATTACCTTTGGAGAGGTGTCAGCTGTGTTTTGCTAATGAGCATTGCCGGAGGATGTTCTGGAAGTTCAGGGAACACAAGGACTTGTAAGAGTCACAGTGGAATCAGACAACCTGTCAGTCTATTTATTTGTGTGCTGGTGTTTTCCTTGCAAGGCATGCAAGCCAATTAGACTGAGGTTCCCTTAGAACATTTTTGAGGGGGTGGACATTTCTTTTGATGTTTGCTTGGGCATCTGTTGAATCAGGGACAGTAACATCAACAATTTTATGATCAATCCTTGGAGGAAAATTTAGAACGAAGGTAAAAATCAAGTTTTGTTTAACAAGGATTAGCAAAGAAAATTATCTGAGTCCCATATCTCTGTACAGTTTGAAAGTTCAAAAGAATGAGGACAAACATGTTTCCTTAGCCATGCTTTTCATTAAGTGCCTATTGTTCTCATAATTAGTTCATTATAGAGGAGAGATGTGAATGGTGACCTCTGTTCAGTCCGGCTCATGAAAAAGAAATGGACTGATTTCC
This sequence comes from Galemys pyrenaicus, assembly GCA_019455555.1. Classification (NCBI taxonomy): domain Eukaryota; kingdom Metazoa; phylum Chordata; class Mammalia; order Eulipotyphla; family Talpidae; genus Galemys; species Galemys pyrenaicus. The sequence goes on along the minus strand of JAGFMF010011830.1, from coordinate 7,871,377 downwards.
TTTGGGCAGTGTGATCAATTACCAGTAATGAAGCTGAAATGAATGATCCTGATATGCTTTTGTACATTTTATTTTGAAAAAAAAAATTGTCTTACACAGTTTTGGAAAAGGCCAGTACTTATTAGTGCCATAATGTTCTGCCTTCTGTTTTTTCCACCATATAAAGATTTACTGGCAGATAAATTCAACAGGACCTTGAGGAGGAATCAGGTGAATATATGGCAGGGGTAGCAGAGTTACATTTTGAAGATTTCCTACTATGTGAACAGTTATAAATTAGGTAACTGTCAACTGTTTTATTTTAATTCTTTGCTATATGGAACCACATAGAAGAAATATTCTTCTTTTCTCCCCTAAATTTTAGATTGAAAAAGTGACTATCCCTACTTGTATCTTTACTATTTGTGATTATAATAAAGTAATGACAATAATATATAGAAACTGATACCGAGGTTCTATAAACATTTATTGCAAAAGCTCGTAGTTAGTGTCAGCATTCCAGAATTACTGTCAGCACATCACCAAACTGACAGGGATCTGTAACAATGGATAGGACCTAGGTGTTTTCATCTCATTCTTTATAGATTTCCCTATGACTGGACATGTTAGAATTAGTAGCTATAAGCCTAAATTTGAGAGATGCGGGAGAAGAAAGACAAAACTTTAATCTTACTCTAAGACTCTGTCTTCTCTAAAATGTTGGTGTCTTGTTCTCTGCTTGGATAAAACCTATTTTAAAATAATCTTGGATTAGTTTTGTTATAGTGGCAATGTAAAATTAAAGGTCTGTGAGGAGTTAACCTCATTTTTGGCATCTGATGATTTGAATGAGAAAAAATTAGGGGTCTTTTCCTCTTGGTCCATTATTGGTGAAGAATAAGGGATAATACATGGGTTAATTTAATATCATTTCCAGGTGTCTCTTAATAAAATTGTGAATGACGATGTAGAAAATTGTGTCTTATAATAGAAATAATCAAATCACTGTTCTCAGTAGATCCAGTCAGGGTCTTCATGTTTCTGTCACTTGCTAGCTATGTTGTTATGAGAAAGTTGTTTAACATCTAGAATGCTATCTCCTGATCTATATACATTTTGTACTAAATTTTAAAAAATATCACTTATAGGTCTAATATTATGTTTCAGTGGTCATTAACTATACTGATTTATTAATATGCACAGTAGACATTATTTATAGTTACTTGAGTAGCAGGACCTCACTAGATGTTGAGATTATAAATGACTACCAATGAACTTTAGCTTCCAGGTGCTTGTAGAAGAAAAGACAAGCAGCTACATAATTAACCATAATACAGTGTGGTATATACTGAGTAAAGCCTATCTGCTTGTGCTTCTATGATGTCTAAGGTGGTTATCACAGAAGAACCTCATGGTTCTTCTAGAAAGGCAGATGAAAAAAGACTTAAGTCTGACCCTCTGCCTGTAGTATTCTTTATGGGCAATTACAAAATAGACAAGGAGGTCATCCTGCAAATTCTAGTCTTTATTTTTTAAAGTATGTCATTTACAGAGTTGACAGATGTTTGGGTGTGACCCTGGACAATATTTCTCTAAATGTCCTGCAAACTCTGAGGAGACATGGACAGTAAACCAAGAGAGACAACTGTAGTGGCAGGAAGGGCGGCACGGGAGCAAGGTTCGGGGTGCTTCTGGGGCAGACAAGTCAAGAAAAGGGAGTCTTGGAGCCCTTGGTGGCTTTTCATGCTTTTATTAGTAGAGGTGGCCAGGTACATGGCAGACTTGGGGGCTGCCCTCTCGGCTGCTTCTTCTCTCTCTCTCTCTCTCTCTCTCTCTTTCTCTCACTGCTGCTGCTCATTGGTACTGTCAGCCCTGATGTCCTCCTGATGCTGCCCTTTTAAGCCCGTGTCCAACTCAGGTGCTCCCACTTGCGCATGCCCACCTAGGAATGCTCGCAGCACCACAGGTGTCCATCATCACAGTGGTGGGAGGGTGGAAAGACCTGAATTCTCTAACCCTACAATAACTAAGGAGATAATATCTAGAAATGAGAGCTAGATAACAGAGGTACTATACAAACGGAGACAAAAGGAAATATTTAAATTTAATGCTCTAAAACATTTTTGTATACCATAGCTCACTCAAGAGAGCCAAAAGATCATTTATTCCCACCATCCCACTGATAATAAATTTCCATATTACAGTTTATCACTACCTTTTATAGTTTATTAAAACTAACATAGCATTAATTGCAAGACACATTATTATGTAAGGTTTCGGTGAAAGAAATACAATCAATTCTGTATTTTATCACTTTAAAAAATGTATTTTTTTTATAGAGGTAATATTAGTCTACAACATACTGAAATAAATCTTTATAGGACCTCTGAGTGCCAGGTGGTTTACTGACTCTGTCTTACCCAACTTAAAACAAAGAAGATTATTTTTCAATTGGTAGATAGAGTCAAACAAGGGTAAAAAGAAATCACTCTATATCTTGAAGCTGGCATAAAACTTGCAAAGGTATAGCTCAGGGGCTCTCAGGATTGGTTTAGAAAGGGAAAAATTGGAACAAATGAATAGCTCTATCTTCAGAAGGGAGAACAATTGAAGAAGGAGTGAAAGTAAAAATTTGCAGTTACCAGAAAAGGACATTTTTAAGATTCACCCTAATTTCAAAGATACTAATGTATGAAAAAATGTATATATTAGAATAGAGAAAATGAGACGTGCATCCTCATTAGGAGCTCTATGATGTCACCAGTTATTGAATGTTGTAAGGAAACTAGAGCCACAGAAAAATAGAACTTGATGGAACTGTGTTTTGTTCTCCTCTATGAATGTGAGAAAGGGGAGAGAAAAAAGACAAAGACAGAGATCGTCTCTACCTTTGATAGTCTCCAACCCAACTTCTCCAACCCAACTTCTCCAACCCAACTTGGGTAGGAGTTTAACCCATTTTGAGAGTTCAATAGTAGGTAAGGATCTGACTTTTATATAATAACTTGGTGGTTTAAAAGACTAACTTGGTGAATAAGAGCCAGCTGAGAGCAATGAGAAAAGAGATTTAGGATCTAAGTGTATGTTAGAGGAAGGATCTAAGTTTAAAATATTATTAGTACTTTTGTTGGAATTCATGAACTTCATTGACTTCTCTCAGGTTTTCTTAGGGCTAAGAGTCATGGATAAAGTAATAAACAACAATAATATATATTTTTTCTATTCCTCTCTCCCGCTTACCCAACTTCAGCTGAATAAAGCACTTTTGTAAACAAAAATCAGTTGGAAAACTAGTTAGAAAATGCTCAGTCCATGTCCCCACCCAAGATCCTGAAATTCAGTAAATGGAAATGGATCTGGAATCTGTATTTTTCCAAAGCATCCATGATTGTTTCTAAAAAAAAAAAAAAAAAAAAAAAACAAAAACAAAAAACAAAAAAAACCTAAATTGTNCATCCATGATTGTTTATAAAAAAAAAAAAAAAAAAAAAAAACAAAAACAAAAAACAAAAAAAACCTAAATTGTACAGGATTAAATTTGAGAAACATGCACTCATGACTAATTGTACATTGCTTTATGTGGAGGGTCCTCTCTCCATCTTTAGCACTACGTAGCTGAAAATTTTATTTTTTTTATACAAGAATTCTCAAAATTGGAAAAAAAAATTTTCCCTTCAGGAAATCTCCCCTAGTAGATTAAGATCATTATCTTTGACCAAGTTTAAACTAGATGGGTACTTAAAAAAATAGATATTAACTGATATTTTCTTTGCATAATATTAAATTTCTTCCTAGAGTTTTCTAGATTTCATATTATAGAGGAAAATCTTCCCTTGCTCATTGCATTAAAGTACTGCTGGACTACTCAGTTGTAAACATTGCAACCTGTAATTGTTCTTAGTTTTAAATGTTATCAAGGCACCATTTAGTTTTTTTCTGGAAAAAAAAATAGCAAGATCTATTCATGTGTTAAATTATTTGCCTGGTCATACATTCTGAGAGAAGAAAACATCTGAAGACATTGCTAATTGGAAGACAGAAACATTTGTGATAATGTTGAGGCACACCATGCAGAATAATCAAGGGGGGTGGTTATATGGTGTGGTTGAAATTATGTCAGCTGGCTTTTAGCCCATTGGCAAGGGTTTGGACCATTTGTGTTAACTTGATAGTGAATTTAAGAGAATGTGTTTTCCTTTGAGAAGGAAATGATGCATGCAATATTCTATGTGTAGTTCTTTGAGTAAGTGATAATTGCAACACATATTAACCAACTATTTGCTTTTAATTAGCAATGGCTTTTGCGACTGTAATGTTTATTTTTAAGTAAATGTTTGAAAGTATATTTGTCTTATTTAACAACTTTTTAAAGATGTTGCCACACCTCAATTCTTCTCAATGTTAATGTCTAAATATACTGTTCAAGGAAAACATTTTTCAGTTTCTTAGAAACTGAAGTCTCTGACTTTCTAAGGGTTTTTCAGTAGGTAATGTGTAATATCCATACCAGCACTGACATGCAATTGCAGTCATTATTATAGTGTTTTAGTATGTATTTTAGAATTTCATTCAGTCACAATTTAGTTTATGTTCCGTTATGAACTTATGCAGAACTTATGTTCTAAAGCAGGACCTCTCAAACCAGCAATTCCACTCCTAGGAAACTACCGAAAGTAGCACAAAAACACTGATTCAAAAACACACCTGATTTGGTTCCTGATATGTATATATGTATGTATACTTATATACTTCCTAGGGGGGAAAACCATCCGGTATTTTTCTTTTGCCTTCTGACTTATTTTGTTGAGCATAATCCCTTCAAGCTGCATCCATGTTCCTATGAATGACTCTAGTTTATCTTTTTTGATTGCTGAATAGTATTCGATCGTGTATATGTACCAAATAAGGATCAAGGAAAATAATAATAACAATAATAATAATAATAATAAAAACATAACAAAAACGAAAAGACAAAGACCAATTGGGAACACTTGGTGGGGAAAGGGGAGGGAGAGGGTTGAGGGCAGATAAGAGCATAAGGGACTAAGGTGATGGTGCACTGGTGAAATGGTGATGGGGAATACATGGAGATTACAATTGATGTCAAATATATATAAATGAAGAAAAAATAAAAAACAAACAAAAAAAATACAAAGTTATTGAGAGTGGTCTCCCTTGATAAAAATAATGACTGGAGATGAGCAAGCAGAAATACTGGTTAAAAAGGTATGTCTAGTTTGGGGAACCTAATTAAAAATCTGTTATATGCACATTTTATGTATATAAGAAAAAAGCTTAAAAATCAATATTAATGAAGAGAAATAGTTTCTGACTTTGAAGGATAGAGAAGGGACTTGATATAAAGGATACTAGGATAACTTCTATGGCAAGTAACTCAATAAAGGTTGCTTTTTCTTTCAATGATTATTTTGTTTTTATTTTAAATATAAGTAAAAATAAGTGTTGAAAAATATACATTGTTAACAAGTTGCACTTTAAATTACAAAATAAAATTGAATAGTTAAAAAAACTCTATTTTTAAAAAGACAAAAAAGTATACATGTACCCCTATGTTTATTGCAGCACTATTTATAATTCGTAAGACCTGGAAACAACCTAATGCCCCAAAAGTAGAGGACTGGATCAAAAAGATGTGGTACATATACACAATGGAATACTATTAAGCAATCAAAATAGACAAACTAGAGTCATTTGTAAAAACTGGATGGAGCTAGAAGGAATCATGCTCAGTGAAATAAATCAGAGGGCAAAGGAAGACTATTGGATGATTTAACTTTTAGGAGGAATATAAAGATCCAAAAAAGGGCTCAAGGAAAAGAATAATAATAATAAAAAAATCACAACACAACAAGAACAAAAACACAAAGACAAATCAGAGGTACTTTGTTGGGGGTGGGGAGAAGGGCTGGGATGAAGGCAGAAAGAGCACAAGTGACTGAGGTGATGGTGCACTGGTGAAATCGTGGTCAGAATTCCATGGGGACTACAATTGGTGTCAAATATATATAAATAAAGAAGAAAAAATAAAGCAGGGCCTCTTGAAACCAGATTGTTGCTCTGCTTGCCTTTGACTCACCTAGAATGCTGCTGAAGGTGCGCATTTCTTGATTATGGAGTAAATTGTACATGCTGACTCCATTTATATGTTGAAATGCTAACCCCCAAGTAATTGTATTTGGGTGTTATAGTGCTTATAAGCAAGTAATTTTAAGTGAAATCATATGGTGGGATTTTAATCTGATAGCAAGATGGCCTAAAATGAAGAGGAAAAGAGATTCCTTCACATGCACCAAGGAAATATCATGTGAAACTGAGAAGGGCGTTGGCTCATGACATGAAGAGGACAGTCACCAAGAACTAATGTGATATCACCTTGATCTTAGCTTTCCTAGCTTTCTAGATTTAAGAACATTTCTTCTTTTTTTTTTTTTTAATTCATCCTCTCTATGGAATTTTTTTCATAGCAGTTCAAATTGACCAAAACACTTGGTTCAAGTCAGCTTCACTGGATCTAAAATACCAGAAATGAGGAGCATGGAGAACTCATTAATAAGAATCCCTTTCCTGACACATATAGGCCATCATGTACATGGTGAGTTAGGAGAAGCTAGATGGTGTTAAGAGGACTTGGGGAATAAAGAACACTGGGAATATTTGGTCTCAGTGTTTAAGGGTCTAAGAGTCCTTCGCCTCATACAGGGCTGGGGACTTGATGCTAGACAATGGTTTCTGCTCAGATATACAAGACAAATGTTTTTGATGGTGTGTAGAAAATACTGATGATTTCTAAGAAAAACAAGCCACACCCAGAGCCAATGTTACTTACTAGGGAATGTGAGTACAGAAATACATCCACAAAAACTCATGGTTCTTAGCACTTTTGTTTTTGCATCTTTCCTGTAGGGTTGTATATAATGAAAGGGTCATCTGTGATAAAAATATTAAGTGATCATAGATTGGATTTGACATTCCTGAAGATGTTTCTCATGGCTCCCCCCAACCCCCACCATCCCCAGGTTCTTTGTATCTTTATATTGTCCCCTTCAACATCCTCTCAGGTATGCTTCTTGCTCTAGATATTGTTGTTTTCTATTTTATTTCTCGCAAAACTCTGGCTGTAACTGTGTGTACACACTCACACTCTCAACAACCTACCAATGAACTTATCTTGGCCCTTGAAAAGAAAGTTGATAAACTAATCCTTGTAAATATTTAATGGATTTTCAGATGACAACTTTTTGAGTAACATATTTTAGTAGGGAGCTTAAGGAGGCAAAATTTCAAAGTACCAAAAAATTATTCTATGGACATTTCCCTCTAAGATGAGCATGTAAGCAGATAGTTTACTTGATTAAGTCCAAGAATAACCAACTCAAAGATATAAATAAAACTAAACATTCTCTTTAAGAATATATAAAGTGATGAAGGAAACTTCCTATCCTGTGGTCCAACATACACTTGCCTAGATATTTTCCCTTCTTATTCATATTTGTTCAAGAGTCACACTTTATCAAAATTCTAATTTTCTTCTCCCAATCTCTGTGCTCTCCTCTATTAAAAAATAGACCTATGGGGGCCTTCCTGGTGGTGCAGAGGGTTAAGCAACACACTATGAAGCAAACTGCAGCCACTGCAGCATTAGTTCGATCCCTGCTGCCGGCCAGGGAGGGGACCCACATGGCACGGCAGACCTCTCCTGCTATGCTCGCTGCTCCCCTCAGCAGTGTACTTCCATTGATCTGCCTGTTCTGCTCCCCGTTCTATCTGTGGTGAATCCTCTCACCCCCCCCCCCACACCTCTGGCCTGTACCCTAGTGCTTGTATGCATAAATAAATAAATCTTTTTTTAAAAAAAGACCCCAGACATTTCTAAATGTTCCCTGAGAGCAGAATACCTTTTTTTTTTTTTCCATATTTTCTCCCCTGTTTAGGGAGATGAATTTTGGAATTTTAATTATTGCAGTGAATAGGATATCCAAATTTCAGTCACTCTTCCACTGACTAAAGTAGATAGAAGTCACAGAACCTATGGAGATGTCATAGCAGTATGGAAGCAAAGTTTTAAAAGATTATTCAAAACAAAATTTTGTTGGAATTGCACCTTCTTCTTGTCAACTTTTCAATAAAATTACTATATTGATTTCCTTATCTATATGGTATATATATGTATATATACATATGAATAGAAAATATAGTGTACTCAAGTTTTTTTTTAAGATTTATTTATTTTTGCATATAAGAACTGGGGTACAGGCCAGAGGTGTATGTGTGTGTGGGGCGGGGGATGAGAGGATTCACCAGAGACAGAGTTGGGAGCAGAACAGGCAGATCGACCGAAATATACTGCTGAGGGGAGCAACAGGTGTGGCAGTAAATGTCCTGTGCCATGTGGGTCACTCCCCTGACCGGGGGCAGGAATCAAACTTGTGATGCAGTGACTGAAGTTTGCTTCATAGTGCATTGCTTGTGCCACCAGGTAGACCCCTACTCAACAAATTTTCTTCCTGCTTGATTATCAGTAGATGCCTTCTTCATTCTCCAAAATATCCTATTTTGGATAGCAGATTATATAGTCACATTTCTGTCTGTTTTCTTTAGTGTTCTAGAAGCTTCAGGAAGAAGCTAATTCTTTCTTCTGTACTAATGTATCCCCTTGTTACTGTTATTGTGATGGTTAATTTTTGTGTCATTTTGACTGGGCAAAGGGATATGCAAATTAAACATTATTTCTTGTGTCCTGAGAGTGTTTCCAAATGAGATTAGCATTTTAATCCTTTTATTCAGTAAAATAAAAATGTGTTTAATGTGGGTAGACATCATGCAATCCATTGAGAGCTTATTAAACAAAAATGTAGACAAAAAGGGAATTCACCCTTTTGCTTCCTGCCTTCCTACTTGAGCTGGTACGTTGATTTTATCTTCCACTTGGGTTTGGATTTACACTATCTACTTCCCTGGTTCTCAGATCTTCAAACATGGGTTAGAATTACACCATTGATTTTCCTGGCCTCCATGTCGCAGGTGGCAGATGGTGGAAATTCTCAGCCTCCATAAATGTGTATGTCTATTACACATAATAAACCTCTCCTCATCCATATATCCCATTGGCTCTGTTTTTTTGAAGAACTCTGACTACTGCAGTGATGTAGTAATCAATCAATTAATATTTTTTGTATTTACAGTAAAAACAAAATTCAGTTATGTAATCTATCAATAGGTTTGACCTGGCCCTAAGAAAATGATGTAACCCACCATGTGTACAGGGAGGTTCCCTCTGTAAGCCATGGTGCAGTTTGACAGTCCTTTTAGAGAATGCTGGAGATTTTGGTCTAGAGATAGAGCCAACGGCCCAGATTCAATGAAGAATGTTAGCTGTTTACACACACAATTGAAAGCATTCCAATGTCACTGCTCTAGAAGCCTAACTATATTTTGAAAAGATAGCCAATATTCATAATTTGTATGTTATTGGTATGTCAATTCTGTGACTTTTCTTAAGTAGAATAAATGAATAAAGATTTGAGGTTGTGAAGGATGTATCTTATACAAGAATACAGAGCCAAAGGAGGCCTACAAGAACTGTAGGTTAGCAACTTTGTTCACTCTTCTGTTTTTATTATGACCTTCAGCAGTAGTGAGCATGCACTGACTCATTCATATACATATACACACTTGTAAAGACATTCACATCCTTTACCTTACCTTGTCACTTGTAAGTTTTCATTTTAGAGTTGCATGCTGAATAAATAGAGAACTATTCTTCATTTAGTAACAAATTTGGAGTGATAGTAATATGACTTGCAAAATTCTCAACTTGGCCTTTAATAAGAACAGGGTGGTACAATTTGTATGCCCTCATCATCTCTTTTAAGACTAGCTTAACAATTTCAGGATTATCACAAATATGTTTCTGCACTAATACCTTGAAAGATGTCTTAACACTGCAGCAATTACTTATGTATCCTCCAGAAAATAACAGTAAACCTCTGGAACATTGGTGACAATTAGATTGAGAGTGAGAAAATGTTATTTTCCTGCTCTGGGTGAGAATTCTTGGTTGTTTTAATTTCTTATGCTCTATAAATCAGACATTATTAGCTTCATGAATGTTTGATTGAACTGTGATTCTAAGAGTTTAGGACTTAAAACAGAGGTCTCCTGATTCTGAGTTATTGTATCTTACAAAATATTATTAGGAGTTATTAGTAATAATGATAAATGTTCTAATAAATTTATTGCATTTAATGTGGAAAAACCTTATGAACTAGGACGCATTGCTTAGACACCCAAGGTTCTTTTTTTTCCCCCAACCTGTTAAGTATTAAAAAAAAAAAGTAATCACATTATAAGACTGGTAAGTATTAAAATTAGATAATGTATTTACAAAACTTAACAAAATCTCTGTTCAGAACAAGTGTAAAGCAAGATTACATTTTATCACATCTGTGAATAATTTTAATATGTATAAATACTTTTAATACTTTAATAATTCCTTAAACATTATTCCATAATAAGCTAATATTAGGTATTTAATGAGAATCTGTTACTTTCAAAGCAATGTGCCAGACATTATTGAGAGCTTACAGCAACATCTTGCTTGTTGACTTACTTTAGTCCTGATTAAGAAGATAAAACACAAACACACACACACACATTAGATAGAGAACAGGCTCTGAGAGTTCATCTGTAAGTGCAATATGTATTTAATGAAAGGAAAAATTATGGATTCAAAACTCAGATGGTTTGGATGTTGTTAGCTGACTCTTTAAGAAGCATAGAACACTGTTAGGGAAGTAGGACAGGTGAAAGAGTATTTATCGTGAGTAAAGTTATGAAATGTGAAGAGTAAGGCACTTAAAGGAAAAGCATCTGGACAGAGCTAGTGATACTGCTTTGATGGAATCAAAAGTGTAAGAAACTTTTTGAGAGACTGTTCTGTAAAGGGCTTTACATACAGTTTTCCTTACAGAAATATTGAGAAGTCAATTTTTAAAGGAGTCATAATTGACTAAGAATCAATGTCCATTTTCCTCATTCCTTAAAGCCACACTTATAGTAGTTAAGAAAATTGTTGGCATTGGGGAGAACCTAAATAATTAATAATTTCCAAGTGTGGATTCATTCCACATACGTTAGGGTAGACAAAATGTAAAACTTGTAATCTGAAATATTTTCTTTTACATATGAAATATCCTAATTTTTTCAATATATCATACATATCTATGTAACCTCCCCATTTACCCTTTGAACTTTGATTTTGCCAAACAGGTGGAGGAACCTTTATTAGAATAGACTCTTGTTTCTTTATCCTAAGGTTCATCTATTACTGATTTATTTCTGATGTCTATTTCAATGGATGGAAGTTTAGTACACTGTAGATAATTTTTTAAGTGGGGTTTTAATATTAAGTGCTTATACTTGCATTAATTTTATCTCTGCTTTTTAAAATACAAGTAACTTTGCATGGTAATAAGTTTCAGTTATTCATCCTTGAGTATCGATGTGCATATATAATACATGAAGGTCACTCCTAAGACTCCAAATTTATCCCTCAACATACCATTATCCCCTTTATCCTGATGCATTTCCCCATTTTTCTCTTCCCTTCTAATGACCACTAACTGGTTTTAAAATTTCAATAGTTAATTTTTAAATATATTTTTTATTGAATTACTGTTATTTTACCTCCTTGGTCCTTGGTCCTTATTATTATTTTTTTTTACAATAAAGAATTTCTCCTTTTAGTGTTGGTCACCATAATTTTCCACCACCAAAATATACATATCCTCCACCACAGACTGTTGTGTTCACCACCAATTTTTTTTTCCCCTTCTTCCTTTTTTTCCCCCACCCTGCCCTTCCTGGATGCTTCAGCTCTATAGTCAACTTTCAAGGGTTGGTTTTAAAGCTTATCTTTGTCTGATAATTTGTTTAATTTCTTTATAGTCCACATTTAAGTGAAACCATCTGGTATTTATATTTGTCCTTATAGCATGTTTCACTTAGAATAATCCCTTCCAATTTCATCTGTGTTGACACAAATAGTATGAATTTATCACTTTAAATTGTTGTGTAGTATTCCATTTTGTACCATATCTTATTGAACCATTCATCTGTTCTTGGACATTTGAATTTAGCACTATTGTATATAATACTGTTATAAACATGGGGATGCCTGTTTCCTTTTGAATTAGTGTTTTTGCATTCTTTGAATAGATAGCTAGGAGTAGAATTGCTAGGTCCTATGGAAGATCCACTTTTAGTCTCTTGAGGAAACTCTACCTCTTACCAAAAAGGCCAGACCAGATTATATTCCCACCAGCAGTGTAAGAGGGCTCTTTTACCTCTGTATAATCATTAGACTTCCATTTGTTATTTTTTTTTAACATGGGCCAATTACATGAGGTAGTGTTCCATTGTAGATTTGATATGCATTTCTCTGATGATAAATGATGCTGAATGTTTTTTCATATGCCTGTTGGCTATCTGCATACCTTCTTTGGAGAAGTGCCTATCAAGCATATCTGCCCTTTTTTTTTTTAAATTTGGTCAGTTGTCATTGATTTGTATGAGCTCTTTGTAGATTTTTAGTATCTGTCCCTTATTAGATGTATGGTGTATAAATATTTACTCCCATTCAGAAGGGTGCCCTTAGTTTTGGTTGCTGTCTCTTTCACTGTACAAGAGCTTTTTAGTTTGATATAGACCCATTGTTTTCATTTTCTTTTGATGTCCTTGCAGCTGGAGATGAAGCTGCAATTTTTTTGAAAAAAATTGTATAATGGAGTGTTTGGCCTATGTATTGTTCACTAGGTGTTTTATGATTTCAGGCCATACATCCACTTTATTCTTTTCAAGTTGATTTCCATGTACAGTGTAAGCTAGTGATCTATTTTTCTTACGCTTGCATGTGGCAGGCCAATTTTCCCAAAATCATTTATTAAAGAGTCTTTCCTTGTATCAGTGTATATATTTCTCTTCTTTGTCATTTATAGATCAAGTATTTAACTCCTTTACCTATAAACATGTGGTTTTATTTCTGATTCATCAGTTCTTTTCCATTGCTCTGTGTTCTACTATTTGTTACTACAATACCCTGCTGTTTTAATTATGATGTCCTGATAAAATAATTTTAGTTCTGGAACAGTGATACCTCCATTTTTCTCCTTTTTATTCAAGGAGAGATTTGTCCATTCAGGTTTTTTTTTTTGTTGTTTCATATGAATTTCAGTAGTATTTCTTCTATTTATTTGAAGAATGCCAGTGGAATATTTTTGGGGATTGCATTGAATTTGTAAATTGCTTTGGGTAGGATGACCAACTTGACAATGTTGATTCTTCCTATCAATTAACAAAGAATGTTTTTCTATTTCTTTGTGTCTTCCTCTATTTTTTTAACAGAGTTTTATAGTGTTCCTTTATAGGTTCTTCAATTCCTTTGTTAGGTTTATTCCAAGTTATTTAATATTATTTGGTTGAGATTGTAAATGGGATAAATTAATTTCATTTGCTAGCTCATTGTTTGCATCTATAAAGACAACTCATTTATCTTACCACTGTGTTTCTATTAATTTTTTCTATGGAGTTTTTGAAGTTCTCTATGCAAATAATGATCTTTACTTCTTCATTCCCAACTTGGATTCCTTTTATGTCTTTCTTTTTCCTGTAGTGTTAGCTTGGAATTCTAATACTAAGTTGAATCATAGTGGTGAGCGTGAACTCCCTTGTCTTGTACCAGATCCCAGTGAAAGTCTTTCAGTGTTTCCACCAATGAGAATGATACTAGCTGTAGGTTTGTTATATATGGCTGTTATTATGTTACAATATATTCTATCTCCAATTTTTCAAAGGTTTTCATCATAAATAGATGTTAAATCTTATCAAATACTTTCTTAGCATTTTTTGGACATGTGTTGAATTACATTGATTTTCAGATATCCTTGTGACTCTGGTATGAATCTCACGTGGTTGTGGTGTATACTCTTTAATGCTTTATTGCATTGGATTTGCTAAGATTTTATTGAGGAGTTTTACATCTGTGTTCTTTAGGGAGATTGGTCTATAGTTTTCTTTTCATGTGTGTCATTTTAGTTTGATTTTGGTATTGTTGACTTCATAAAATATGTTTGGAAGTACTCCATTTTTCTTGATCTTTTGAAAGGGTCTGAGCAGGATGGGTTTGAGTTCATTTTTGAATGTTTGGTAGAATTAATTTTGAAGTCATCTGCTCCTGGAACTTTGTGTTTTGGGTGGCTTTATTACTGTTTTAATTTTCTTGCTTGTGATTGTTGAGGTTTTCTATTTTCCCCTATTCGGTCTTGGATGACTGTACAATTATAAATATCTGTCAATTTCATCTAGGTTGTTGAATTTGTTTGCTTATAACTTTCCATAGTAATCTCATTATTATCTGAATATCAGTGGCGTCATAATTTCTCTTTCATTTTTGATCCTGTTTAGCTTTTTTGCCTCTTTTACTTTGTGAGTCAACTTAGAGTTTTTGTATTTTTATTAATTTTTAAATGTTTGTTTAATTGAATTTTTGAACATTCATTTTTATTTTTGCTCAATTTTTTTTTCTTTATTCCTAATGGCTTTTGGACTTTGTTGTTGCTGTTCTATGTCTAATTCCTTGAGATGAGGTGCAAGGTTATTTATTGGGGCTATAATCTAGTTTCTTGATATGGGCCTATATTGTGATATACTTCTCTCTCAGTATTGTTTTGCTGTGGCCCATATGTTCTGAAAGGTTGTATTCTCATTATCATTTGCCTTGAGATATGTTTTGATTTCTTCTTTGATTTTCTCATTAACCCAGTGGTTGTTGCATGGCGTATGTTCAGTCTTTATATATTAGTGTGTTTACTTTTTATAATTAATTTCTAGATTAGTGCCTTTATGGTTGGAAAAGATACTTGGTATGATTTCAATCTTCATGAATTTTTGATGCTTGTCTTGTCATTCAGTATGTGTTCAATCCTGGAAATGACCCATGCACACTTGAGAAAGATGTGTATTTGGCTTTTGGAGGATGCAGTGTCCTACAAATGTCTATTAAACCCATTGTAGTTTAGTAGGGGGATTATATCCTTTTTATTTTCAGTCATATTAAACTGTCCATTGCTGAGAGTGAGTTGTTGAAATCTCCAACCACATATGTATTTTCTCAAATATCTGTTTTTAGAATTGGTAGTAACTGTGTGATGTAATTTGGTGCTTTCATTTGGTGATACTAATGAGTATAATGTCTTCCTGTTGTATTGTTCCCTTAATCTTTGTATAGTGACTGCCCTATGTCTTCTTATCTTTTTTAATCTCAAAGTTTATTTTATCTGCAGTAGGTATATCTTACCCTGCCTTCCTTTGTGTGCTATTTGCCTGTAGAATATTTTCTATCCCTTTACTTTCTGTGTTTAGAATTGGTACTTAAGTGTGTTTCCTGGAGGCAGCAGTGGGTTGGATTGTATTTCCTAATCCATTCTGATACTCTATTTTTATTGGTGAGGTCAGTGCATTGACATTTAGAGTGATTATTGATAAATGAAGGTCTGCTCCTTCCATAGTTTCCCTTTGTTTTCTGGTTCATTTTAATTGTTCAGTTCCATGTTTAATCCTCTCTTTGGTTTAAATATAAAGGTTCTTTAAATATTTCTTGGATGGGTTATATAGTTGGTTGCAAACTCCCTAAAATTCTGTCTGAGATGACCTTTATTTCTTTATCATATCTAAAAGAGAGCTTTGCTGCATAGAGTATTCATGGCTCAAAGTTTTTATCTTGGAGTGTTTTGAATGTCACTCCATTCTCTTTTTGACTGTGTTGTTTCATCAGATGTCTGATGTTAGCCTAATCAGGTCTCCTTCATATGTTATCTGTTTTCATCCTCATGTACTTCATTATATTTTTCCTTGTCTTGGATATTTGGAAGTTTTACTTCTTGCTGTAGATCTACGTTTTTAAGTGGTTTGGTGTTCTTTTAGCTTTCTGTATTTCTATATTAACTTTATTTTTCAAGTCTGTCAAGAATTTTTTCCCCATTATTTCTTTAAATAACTTTTAAGTTTCCTTCTTTCTCTGTACTGCTTCCTTTAAAAAAATAAAAGATTTTATTTACTTATGCTTACAAGAGCTGGGGTACAGGCCAGAAGCACAGGCATGAGAGGGTTCACCAGAGACTCTCTGTGCTACTTCTGGAATGCCTATTATTATTATATTTCCTTTCCTCAGTTGCCAGATAATTCTCGAAATGTTGCTTTTTTTTTTTAAATTTTTGCCTTTGTAACTCCCCTTTTCTCTTTTGTTTCTTCTTTTTCATATCAAGGTCACTGTTTTGTTTTATTATTTGGCTTATTCTATTTCTTTGAATTTCTACAGAATTTTTCATCTACTCAGTTGATCTGTCTGTATCCTACAGTTCTATTATTTTCTTGCTTAAGGTTTCAATTTTGATTTTCTGTTCCTTGAGTGTATTTCTCATAACACTCATTTTCTTCTGAGTTTTCCTTGTATTCTTTAAGCTCTTTAATTTTCTTAATGCAATTTTGTGTTTTGTGCTTGGTAGGTAAAAGCTCTTCCACATCTTTCTGGTTTGGTAATGGAATTTTGCCTTCTCTCTGTGGACTCGCTTGATCATTTTTATTATTTTTTTTCCCATTATTTGCTGTGGGTTTGCTCTGTTGAAGTTTGTAATACTCCCACTGTACTGTTCTAGGCATATTTTGGTTGATGGGCACTAATTGACTGGGGCCTTGCAGTATCTGGGGTGGTGCTGGTATCTCTTCAGTAGCTACTCGGGGTGATCTTACATTTGGGAGGCAGCTGGGGTGCTCACTCAAGAGCTGATGTGGGTGCTTTTCTGTGCATTGGGCCATCTGAGGCGGGGCCAGGGCTGAGGCTGGGAAGGTATATGACCAGGGTCATGCACTGTTGGAATGCTCATGTAGAGGCTGAGATGGGCATTCTTCACATGTTTATTTCATTTAGCTTACCAGTTGTTTTCTCTATATACTGCATATCAGTGAAATTATGTTATGTTGTATTTTTCTGGATTATTCCACTAAGCCCAATTTCCTTTAGATAATCATGTTGTTGTAAATGGTGGTATTTTATCTTTTTTATATTTGAGTTGTATTCCATTGTGTGTGTGTGTGTGTGTACATGTTTGTGGATAAATAGATAACATACATAGATAGAGAGATAGATAGATAGATAGATAGATAGATAGATAGATAGATAGATAGATAGATAGATAGATAGGCAGATAAACAGATAGATCACAGCTGCTGCATAGATTCATTTGTTGGTAGAAACAGATTATTTCTGCTTCTTAGCTATCATTATAGTGTTGTATACACTTTCATGTTTATCTGTCTTTAAGTGTCCTTTCATATGGTTTTTGAACAACTTTATTTGTTATAATTCACATTCCATCCACTATACTCATTTAAAATATATGATTCAATGGCTTTTATATAATCATATACTTTACATACAACCATTGCTATAATCAATTGGATAACATTTTAATCACCCCATAATGAATTTAGTCATTATATCCCCAGTCCTTCAAATCATGAATGTTTCATATTCCTTACCTGTACTTAACTGACTCAATTTTTTCATGCCTGATGTTAGTGATAGTATTGGAATTCCTCACTTAGAGTGGATAGGTTCTTGTAAATTGTGACTTTAAGCAAAATGACATAACAAAATTGATTTTGTCATAGGACAAGTTATGTAAACAAAAATTAAGTTCCCGCAGTGTATTTCTGGTCACACTCCTCACTCCTAAATAAATACCCCCAAAACTTTTAACACTAAACAATAAGTTGTTCCTTTGTTTTTCTATAAACCGCTTATTTCAGTTTAGGGTTTCAGGTGACCTGAGCCTATACCTGGAGTACAGGACTCAAGGCAACAACCAATCTTGGATAAGATGCCCTTCCTCTTGTACACACCTGGGAGGTGACCCATATGGTGCAGCCTTGCCTGCTGTTCCCCTCAAGCAGTGTGTTTCAGTCAATCTGCCTGTTCTGTTCCCCACTCTGTCTCTGGTGAATCCTCTCACCCCTCATACCACTGGTCTGTATCCCAGTTCTTGTATGCATAAATAAATAAATCTTAAAAATAATAATAATAATATTTAACAATAACACAAAGAGAACATACATACTTAGAAGGCTTAAAAATATGTCTTGCTGTTGTCAACATTCTCAAAATTATCTAACCTAACTTTCCAGAAGCCTGTTTCAAAGCTCAAACTCCAATGCAAATGAAAAATGTCATTTCAGTAAGTCTTTACTCTTAACTTAGACAATGGCTTCGTTTTTCAGTTTATCTCTTTTTATATAGACAAGCATAAAATTCAAGGGCTGTCTTCCATCAAAAGAGTGCTTTCTCATAAAACATCTTTTCCAGTGTGTTCTGTATTCATGTTATGCTATAAAAGTCAAGTATATGTTGGCTCTTTCTGTACCAACAGTTGTGTTTATTGAATTACATTTGACAATCTTCAACAACAAAATAAATAAATAAAAATAACAGAAGTTGCATCTTTACTCCTAATCCTTTCTTAGTCCTCTTGTTTGTTGGTTTTTGTTTGTTCTTTATGTGTTGTTGTGTAAAGTGTGGCTGATAAGTCTATGCAATAATCTGTTTTTAAATTCTAACTTCTCTTAATTATCTCGTTTTTTCCACCAGAGAATTGAGGGGTGTACAAAAAGAATTTAGAGGAATGTTTGGTTTTTCCAACAGATTCTTTTTTATTTTTCTAGATTTATGACAACTTTGAGTGATAATTTCTTAAATCATATATTTCAGAAATGACGAAAACAATTCTTAAATATCTTGTATAAATTCTCAGAATTGAGAGTTACTTCAGATGTTCAAAAAGGGAAACCTCTGAAACAAATTACAAAGTATGCATTTAACATATTGCACTTAATGCAGGTATCTTCTTTATCCATCAGTGAATCTCATTTATCTCCTGGAATAAATACATTCTCATTATGTAAGTCACTATCTTATATCTTTTGCTTTCATTTCCTCTAGACTTGGACATATTGGAAATAGCTGAAGGAATGGTAGACTTGAAAACCTATTCATCTTTCTTCAAAATACTGTATTAAAAACTGAAAAAAACAATTCTGTGGGGAAACGACTCCAATCTTTACCGCAGTTCTCTTTCTTTGTTTTATAAAATAGATTTCCATTTGTTGTCTGAAATCTTTTGAATGTCTTTAAGTCATACACTTTTCAGAAATAAAAAGCATGGGAAATACAGCTTCTTGATAATAAACACAAAATTACAAAATCATCAATAATTATTATTATTTTGTTCACCCAGGACACTGTAAAAAATAAAGATAAAAAATTTAAAAGTATAGAAAATAAATTTAAGTACTTCTTCATGATAATATCCCAGTATAGAGAATTTTGAAGATACAATTTAAAATTCAAATGACAAAAAAACACAGAAAAAAATGTGTTAGATTGGTTAATGGATTAGTAGTATATATTTAAAACTAAATATCACTGTACTTTATACAATATTTTATATTTTTGTGCTTACATACAAAATCTCCTTCTGTGGTCAAATGCATTAATTCTTCCATTCAACATTTGACAGGACATTCCTACGAATTCATCCTCCAAACTGCAAATACATTCATTTTAATGAGCGTGATTGAAAGCTTCATGAGAGAACCTGAAATACAAACTATTTTCCTTACAATAGTAACAGTTGTTTAAAGGAGTGGCTCTAACAGCAATAACAAAGAATAAGCTCAAGGAATTGGGCAATTATAACCAAAAGCAAACAAAAAACTCAACAAGACCAAAAAGCCAAGATAAAACAAAGGGAC
Source organism: Galemys pyrenaicus (assembly GCA_019455555.1). NCBI lineage: Eukaryota > Metazoa > Chordata > Mammalia > Eulipotyphla > Talpidae > Galemys > Galemys pyrenaicus. The sequence continues at coordinate 7,851,517 of JAGFMF010011830.1, read as the reverse complement.
CATGGGGGGAAGGAGAAGGAGGAGAGGGCAAAGATAGGGATGAGGGCAGAAAGTGCACAAGGGACTGAGGTGATGGTGCATGGGTGGAATGGTGGTGGGTACTCCCTGGGGAATACAAATGATGTCAAATATAATTAATAATTAAGAAAAAAAAGAGTGAATAAATACTTCAAAGAAACAGTCAAAAAATAAAAAATAAATAAAAAGGCAAAAAAAAATTAAGGAGTGGTTCTAAAAAATGCATGGGAAAAGAAGTGTGCAGGGGTTGAATTCCCATTATCACACTCAATCCCCATCCTTTTAAGAAGTGTAAGTAGTAAATTCAAATTTTTAAAGAGAAAGGAAAAAGAAACAAAGTTTATAAAACTATTTGGAATTTTCTTTGACTGTTAAACACTAGTCATTATAGAGGCAAATGTTACATTTTCCATTATATTCATTTGTTAAGAGAATCACCTGCAGGGTGGCACAGAATAATAATGTCACAGCATAAAGATGAAGCGCATACAGGGTCCCCACAAGTCAGAGGCCAGAGAATGAGTTCAAGTCCCCTGGTCTTTGGGAACTAGGCCAAGCAGCCAGCCTTGCCAAAACTGATGTGAAACTGCAAAAATAACCATGAAAAACAGAAAGTAAAGCAACCTGGCAGCATGCAGGAAAGCAGGTGTCAGGAAAAAAAAAAATTTAACAGTTCCTCAAATAAGGCTACTTTCTTAGTTGTAATATTGATTGGGGGTGGAGGGAGTCAATTTCCAGCCCAGCAACTGCCTGTATTGTTTGCACACTCTCCCTATCCAGTGTCCTGCTACATCACAGAGAAGTATACATTCAGTTTATTGGTATGTCTAAGTTGTCCCAGTAAAGGCCTGCAACAGGGATTGAGCTAGTGCTGCAGTGACTGTGTTTTGCTTCAGAGTGTGTTGCTTAACACATTACACCACTAGAGAAGCTCCTAAATATTTTTTTTTAAAAGATTATTTATGTGTACAAGAGCTGGGATGTAGACCACAAATGCAGAGCGGTGAGGGGATTCACCAGAGACAGAGTGGGGAACAGAATAGGTAAATCCACTGAAATACATTGCTGAAGGGAGCAACAGATGATACAGGAGAGGCCTGCTGTGCCATGTGGGTCAGCTCCCTGGCTAGGGATCAAACTCATGCTTCAGTGTCTGTGGATAGCCTCATAGAGTTGAGACTTCACCCCTTGTGCCACCAGGGAGGCCAAAGTTAAATACTATTTCTATCTGTATATTAAAATGGAAATGACTTAACAATTCCATTCTTGTTACCAATAAGATAAGTTTGATTTAGGAATATTTACTTAGATGAAATAATAGTAACAACTCTTATTGAATGAATATATTAAATATTAGGCATGGATACCATGGACTTGATGGATGTTGAAAGCTACTTTACTCTCTTCTTCCCACCCATTAGTTCATAGCAAGCAGAAGCCTCATGTTCCTAACATGTAAATGTTTACTTATGTGTTTGCTTATCTATTGAGCAACCATTTATTTGACACTTACCATATGCCAGGTATTATTTAAGTACTTAAGAAAACTGATGGGATGGTTACTCTTAATGTCCCTAATTTCCAGATGAGAAAATGGAAGCAATGACGTTACTTTCCCAAGTTCACTCAAAGTAAGTTTTAGAACTCAAGTAGCTTGACTCCAGAATTTCTACTCTGTTTTTCTAAGCCAAGAATTTATATATATCAGCTGTATTTTAAATAAATACTGAAAATACTGTAGTATACAGGGGCAATAAATTAATAGGCATAAATGCACAACTTTAAACAATGAAGAACTAGCCAGCTTTCCAAGAGGGAAACTGAGACCTAGAACAATTCATAGAGGGAAGAAGAGACAGGAAGGTTTATACTCAGGTGGCATTTAAAACTCAGCAAAGTGAGAAGACATAAGGACTTTGGGTATATTTGGGGAGGGGATTGAAGAAAGTAAGATGGGTGCCCACATGAACTTTTGAACTGACTTGATTATATTAGACTATTAACAAGTTGTGATCACCCTAGTCAATTTTTTATTTTATCTGCTGTCTGGTATCATTTAGCAAGGTTAAAAACTAAGCCCCCACTCCTACCCAGCAGGCAGGTTTGGGAAGGTGAAATAGATAAGGGAATTGATAAGGTTGCCTTGGAGACAAGATGATAAATCCAACCATCACAACCAGAAAACCAGGAATACCAAAACAGGGGCAGGACATGTTCCTGTGCAAAAGTATAGCCCAAGACCAGATATCCCAGCAAATCACTGGTGCAGACTGGTGGCCCAAGTTAGAAAGCCTGCAAAAACTGAGTATAAAAGAGAGCCTCAAATCCTCCTTTCATGCTCATATTTCTCCCGTCTGGCCAGCTGCTTCTTTTAGTGTATTTCAATATACCCACCTATTCTGTTCTCTACTCTGGTGAATTCTTCTACCCCACACCTTTAGCCTCACCCTGGTCTTCCCACATCTACTTTGTTTCATTCTAAGTTTTCTGCTGTTCTTTCCTCTTCTGTCTTCATGTCCTCTTGCCCCTTTTTCACTTTTAATGTCATGATTATATGCTTTATAGACAAATCTAAAATTATTGTTTTTTAAACTCAGTGTTTTGAACTCAATAGTTTTTTAGCTTAAATGTGCCCCAAATAAATCAGACAAGGTTTGTCAGAAAAGAGGAGTTTATTACCTGCACTGATAATGGAGGCAAAGAATGTTACTTCCCTACAGACTGCCTCCTCATGGGAGGCCTGAAAAGTGTTTTAAAGGAAAGGGGAAAACATGGAAACGAAGGGGTTTTGGTGATTAGGTATTTGAGGTTTGGGTGGCTCAGCACATTGATTGGTCATTTGAGCTTGCCCAAATATAGCTTGTGCTTCCGCATATATCTAATTTTTTGAAAATGGTGATTCAATTCTTTCTCCAGATGGAGCTTTTTAGTGTGTTAATAAGGTTAATGTGAATTTCAGTTTACAAAGGAAACAACTATTCATGCTCTGATTTTTATGAGCAAAGGGGTTGTAGAAACTGGGTAGGGAGTATTGAAACCTAGCTTTCAAAATAAATTGTTTTGGTTATACATTTTTGTCTTCAGGTAAATCAAATAGGTGCAGTTTAGTAAGACACATTATAGTCCTTGAAAAACCCAGTAGGGACTTGACCTCTCCTTAAGGAGTCACTTAACATAAATTAGCCAAATATTAGCACTTTCAGTAAATCAAACTAATATCCTAATTACCCTGCTGTGAGTTAACAGTGATTCTCAAATTTTGGTTTATCAGGAGCCTGAAATCCTAGAATTATTTGTCTTAACCATGTGTTTCCTGGTCTTTTGAGGACCTGATTAGAGAAGAGAAGTACATCCATTCTCATTTTAATTACTCTTGGTGTGATTTAGAATGGAATTGGTGGTCTGTTGGTAAATTCTGATCCACTATGGTAATTTTTGTTAGGCTATATAATGATGTATTTGTATTTTTAATTGAGTTAGTAGCTCTATCAACCAGAATAAAATTTTTACAACATATTCCTCACAGCAGTAAAATAAGAAATATTATCTCTCACTCATGTAGCACATACATCAGCAGAGGACAATTACATTGAATTGTCTTCATTCTAGACCAACTCGAATAAAATTCCAGCCACTATTTTGGATATTGTTAGTTGCTGTAGAAGTAGCAGAGAGAAATAAGCTTTGGAATATCATATACCTACCATTAAAATCTGGCTTACAGGTCATTGAACAGATCTAGTTAGAGTCTCCATTAGCCTGGAGGCTCAGGCACAGCACTTCTGCTGTCTGCCTGAAGGCAGAGAATCCCAAGTTCCCTACAGTTGCAAACAGTATTTCAGAAGAAGTTACAAAAAGAAGAAGTTACAAAAAGTCTGGGAATTCTTCTGAAAATCATAGAATTTGATGGTGATGCTCTCCAGTCCCTGCTAGGAAATAGTTGGTTAGAGAATAGCATTTGACTACTTGATATAAATTATTTCTCATTTAAGAAATCTCCCTATAACCATATCTATTGTTCTTACATTGCTCTTTTTCTTAGCAAAGATTTAAGAGGGAAGACTTTTTACTCACATCTTTTAAAAATGGAAAAAAAATAAGACACAAAAAAGGAACTGAGTTTCAAGAAAAATGGGAGCTTTTTCCTTTGAGGAGACTAAAAATAAATATGGCAGCTAAGTATCTTTTAACTTTAAAAAGTGGACATTTGAGGACATTTGAATTATCCATTATTAGTGTAAATAAATCTAAGGATGGGTTATTTAAAGATTTTTTTTTCTTAAATAATCCTTTAAAGTTTCACTTGGTGGGGCTTCCTTGATAGCACAAGGGGTTAAGTCAAGAACTATGAATCTATACACAGCCACTACAGCAAAAGTTCAATTCACAGCCTTGGAGCAGACCCACATGGCACAGCAGATCTCTCATGTTTCACCTGCTGCTCCCCTCAGCAGTGTATTTCAGTAAATCTACCTATTCAGTTTTCCACTATTTCTGGTGAATCCTCTCACCCCTCGTACCTCTGGCCTTTTCCCAGTTCGTGTATGCATGAATAAATCTTTTAAAAAATGAAGTTTTACTTGGTGCTTGGATTTAAAATAATATTCAGTCTATATGATTTGTTTATACTATAAACTTGAGGCTACAGTAATTCCGATTTGAAAAGACTATTAGCCCAGGTGGAATGTAAGGTAAATTTTATGTTATACTGTTAAAACAGGATTCTGTCAGGTAACCAAGCAGCACTCAGAGAGGAGGAGGGAAGCTCTTTATTTATGCTGGGGGCTCCAGAAGATCTCTTTCTCCAAAGTCTGAGCCTGGAGCAATTAGTTAAGAGAATATTTATTGCCTAAAGTAAGGGGTACAGTCAGCTGGGATGCATGTATCAGGCATGTGGTCTTGAGAGCATTTATCAGTTGTTCCCTGAAACTTTACAGGTTATGTGCCAACCTCAGCTAATCAACAAGTCAGTGTCATATTTTCCACTTCAATATGTGTTTCCTCTTCCTATGTATATTTTAAATATTTCTGAGGATCTTATTTTCTCTAAAATGTTTTCTAGGAAAATTAATTTATATTCATACAAGTTATCATCTGGATGGTGAAAGGGAGGGAGTGGAAATTAGTTGATATTTACTTGCGAAAACAATTATCTATGTAACTTGGTTTAGTGTGAATTTTGTTAAAAAATTTATCAACATAATATTTTTGAAGTTTAGATTCATCACTTTTGGGACTTTTGAATGCATGATTAAAAGTAAGAGTTTTTTGTGGTTAGCATGATGTATTTACATATGTGTTGAAATATGAGGTTGTGTATCTAAATATTAAAAAAGAGAAACAAATAACCAAACTAGCGAACAATTAAAACCAAACCAAACCAGACCCTTAGATTATGAGAACACAATAAATGTAACCAGAGGGTAAGTGAGATAGGAGGTAGGCAAATGGTTTAAGGGGATAGTGGATGGAAACTAGACTTCTAATGGAGATCATAATGTAGCATATGTAAATATTGACTTGTGTACAGCAAAGACGCATATAATTTATAAACAAATGTTTCTTCAATAAAAATTTAAATAAAATTATATTTTAAGTGATATTGGATACTACTGAAGTCAAACCATAACAAACTAATATTTACTATTTCTTATCAGAGGGTGATCAATTCTAAATGATCCACATTTTAGGAATTAGTTCAGAGTCTAAAAATTGGTATTTTACTATCCATCAGTGTAAGAAAACCTCTACACATTTTCTTGCAGAGAATATTTTTTTAACCTTTTACTATTAAATTGGGATGAAATATTGCTATTTTACTGTGAATATGAAGTGGCACACTTTAAAATACATTAAAATTTAGATGACTCAATATGTATTGCCAAATCATACGAATGGCCTCAGACAGGTGAGTGAATAATTTTGAGGAATGACAATTCAATGTGTTATTCTTTTCAAATGGAAACTGTAAAAACTCACTCTGTCTAGTCTACTTTTAGAAGTTAATATAAGTTCAATCTATTTTTGTATTTCAATTGTACCTGAATTTAAAATGCCGGGTTTCATCCACCTCTTACAGTAACTCTTAAGTCTAACCATTTCCCAAAATATATTCTAAAGTGTATATTAAAGTATATTGGGGGAAAAAAAATACAACAGGATTGATTGGCTTTTGTGTAGGTTAATCAAAATAAATGTAGATAAAAAGACTCTTTAAAACAAGGCTACTAACATTTTCAATATAGTGGGATAGTCTAAATTTTCTTGTTTTCTCTGAGACAAGGGTTGAAATCTCACAATATTTGGGGAAATATAACCATAATTCTGGAGAAGGAGTATTTTGCAATAATGTGCCCTCTAAGAATTTTTATCATGAACATTACTAAAAATATTCTTTTTATTTTTCTGACATTAAATGTGTGAGGGTTTTACCCAACCAATTCTCTCTGAATACCACATGAGCATCCCACAACTCAATTTTGACACTACTCAGAGCTAGTTGGACTAACCATGGTAAGGGCATGATCTCACAAGGCTTTCCCTTACTTCAGACACAATCTTACTTTCCAGGTCTATTTTTAACTATTTAAATTGGGCATTTCCATGACCCATTCCTATATTTTTGTTAATTTACTAGAAAAATCATAGGACTCAGGTAATTGCTTTACCTGCTAGTTTATATCAATTTATAACAAAGGAAACAACTCATAAATAGCAAAATAGATGAGATATATAGGGTGAGGTTTGTAGGAAGGGGTGCAATGTTGCTTTGTCCCCTTATTAATCAGACATGGGTGTCCAAGAACCCCAAAGGTCTTAGTTATTGTCTTGGTGAGGAAATCAACATCCAGACCAGAGTTATGCAGAAAAGCAAGAGATTTATTGACAGATAAGAAGGACAGGAAAGCTTTGCGAACTGAGAGGGTCCTGAATGTGTTGCCACTGAGGGGGTCAAGAAGCAGGTGTTTATATAGGTATCTTGGGAGAGGAGTGGGGTTTTGGTGGTTGGGTGTCTCCAAGTTGTGTCTCTTGCTGATTGGTTGGTACCGGTGGGGGGTCCCTTGCTTACAGAGGTTCACTGAGTCGCCCAGGTTACCTGGACTGCTTTCCCTAAAGACTCTTTGGGCTATTGCTTTAGCTTTGTCTTGTGTTTGTGTTCTGAACATTCAATTTTTAATTGGGTTGGAGGAACCCTGATTCCAGCCAATGGTTTCTCACTCAGACTGATAAATGGGCTTAGGACATCTGAGCTTGAGAGTTGGGGTGCCCTGTTCATAACTAACTAACTATACCCATTTCCTAACTTCCTTATTCATGGGGAATACCAACCTCCCAGCACCTTATGTGTTTACCAACTTGGAAACTCTCTGAACCCCTTTATCTGGCATTCTTTATGAAGATTTCATCATGTGGGTATGATTGTTTAAACAATTGAGGATTTATGATTAAATTTGATCTCAAACACTTCTCCCCTCTAATTCCCTCTAATTACTTGGTTGGCTCCACTGGCAACCACCCCTATTGTCACAGTCACCTCATTAGCATAAACTCAGGTAAGGTTGAAAGGGACTTATTATGAATAACAAAAGAGACTCCTCTCACTTGGATCATTTTAGAAGTTGGAAGGGACTTAGAAGCTTTACTGGAGGAACTGGGGTTTAAAACCAAATACATATTTTTATATCACAACTACCTTCTTTGCATATTTAGAACATTTTGAACATTTTACATCTTAGGAACGTAAGGACAATATTGGAGAATTCCTAAGCAAGTATTTGTTTCTGTTGCTTTTCCTATTTGCTCATTATTATCTATAATATCTTCTATGTTATTATTTACTAAATGCTTGTCTTCTGCTTTGTCAAATTTTAGTTTTCTAATTTCAACATTTAAAACTATTTGTTGAATTTTTTGTCATGTACATTCTTATTTTTTTTAAGTGCATATTGTCTCTTGATGGGAACACACCCATTATTTTAGTGCCTAAGATATGTCCTGGAAAAATTTGGTATCTCTTAATGGTTTTTATTACCCCTTACTTTTCCTCTGAGATCTTTGAAATTTACTTTCCTGAATTTTGTTGCTTTTTTTAAAGATTTATTTATGCATACAAGAACTAGGGTACTGGCCAGAAGCAGGGATGAGAGGATTCACCAGAGACAGAGCAGGGTACAGAACTGGCAGATCTACTGAAGTACACTGCAGAGGGGAGCAGCGGGCAGGGCAGGAGAGGTCTGCGGTGCCGTGTGGGTCACCTCCCTGGCTGGGGATCAAACTTAAGTCCTCAGGCTTAACCCCTTGTGCCACCAGGAAGGCCCCAATTTTGGAAATTTTAAGCCTCACATATGTTATAGCAACTATTTTATCTCTTGTATAATTATTTCCTTAATCACTGAATCGGAGTGATGTTGAGAGGTAATTCTTACTTTTTCAACTTCTTGAGAGATTAAATTGTTAAATGGGCAAGTATAGGGCCAGCAAGCCACTGAGCAGGTTTCTATGATCCAAGCAGATGGGTAAAAGAGAGTCATGTAGCACTCAGTAACTGTTACAGGGCAGGGAGAGGAGCACCCCAGAACCCCCAAGCCTGCCCTCTCTGAATGGGTTCTGCCATCCGCCGCATTAAGACAAACATACAAAACCTTTAATGGAAAGGAACTTTAATACAACTAGGGTACAATAAAGAAAGAACAAAGAATATAGTTACTAAGTGAAGCATCCAAAGTTACCCATCTCCTTGAGGGTAAAAGTCCAGCCAAATAGGATTGGCCCAAAGCAAGGCCCAGAAACCTGCCACACATCTTAAGGACCCATAGAAAAGGGTCAGAAAGAGTCAGACAAATCTGGGAGGAAAAGAGCAAAATCAAAATCAAGATGAAAGCTGCCATTGCTAACATCCCCATGGGTCTCTCACCCACATCTGTTCCAACCAGTCCAAGACCAAAAAGCAAGCACAGTTTCTTCACATGTCCCTCTGCTCCACATGCCTCCTCCAGGTCTCCTTGCTGTTCTCCATCTTTCTTTTCTTCCTCTTCTCTTCTCTGCAGAAATCTTCTTATCCTCCTCATCTCCACCCACTTAGGGCGGAACCAGGATTTTGGAACTTCCCCTTCTCCTGGGACCACCCTGTTACATAACTTTTTCAAGCTTTTGTAGTGAGGCAACTGGATATGGGGCAGGCATGGGGGCCAAGGCCAATCTTCACTCTTTCTGGGCTCCCTGACATTCTCTTGTGGTCTCTTTTGTACTCTGCTGCAGTCCTTTGCTCCCACATGTCCTCTATTGCTACATCCTCTGGTCCTGCTGACTGCCCCTCTGTGTTGCCACCCTTAGATGCTCAGCCTGCAGGCACAGGTATGCCCACTCACGGATGCCCACACCATACTCCAGTTGCCAACATCAGGCACATGTAAGACCATGGGTGGCCATCATCGATGCTAATGGCGGGAGGGTGAAAAAAAATCTGATAACTTCCATTTACCCTACAGAAAATAACATATTTATTCATATCTACTCTTAGCTGGATGATTATATACAGTTAGTTGGAAACTTTCTCTGCTGGCACCTTATACGAGTTCATTTTCTTTTCACTGCTAAGAAAGTCATATTGACACAAACTCCTATTTATCCTTCCTTCAACTGTCTGATAAATAGTTTTTCAATAAATTTCATTGACTAAGATAGTAAATGATTGATTCTTACCAAGGCTTCTCTGCATTAAGACCTCTTCTGTTACTCTCCTTATCCTTTGCCATTTCCTCTATGTTCTACTCTCAGGCCCATAGAGTTCAGTCTCTGCTCAAGGTGTGCAGCATTTGGTACAGGTGCCCCTCCTCTGTTGTGTGTGTAGTGCACATATTTCAACATGGAGTATAGACAATTTTATTTTGTTTTCTAACAATTCTTTATTGATTATGCCTTCTCTATAAGCTTTTATTCTCCCATTTTGTTTTAAGGATTGTATCTGACCACTTATCCTTTTTTTGTGTGTGTGTGACAGTGAATGAGCAATTTCTTCATCTTATTATTTTTAGGATCCACGTGGTTCCCCTCATAACATCTATGTGTATAATTTTAATTAAGCACTTTATCCTTTTCTACATTTCTGATTAAAAGATTCAATTGAATGTCTGTTTTATGATCTCATATCTTTGAACTTTAAGTTGCTCTCAATATAAGAGGACATTAGAATGACCTAACAATTCATGTATCTAAAGAAGCTTCCTGGTTGTAGTGGCAGGAAGGGGCCACTGAGCAAGTTCTGAATGGTTCTTAGCAGATGGGGGGGTGAAGGAAGGAGTCTTGGAGCTCTCGGTAGCTTTTATACTTTTATTAGAGAGGTACATGGCAGGCAGGAGTGCTGGGAGCTGGGAGGCATCTCACCCTCTCGGCTGCTTTACTGGTCTTTTCGCTGCTGCTGGTTGTGTACTGGTGTCCTCATGACGCCGCCCATATAAGCCTGTGTCCAAACTGAGGTGTGCCCACTTGCACATGCCCACCTAGGCATGTGTGTGGCACCACAGGTCTACATCATTATACCAGTGGCAGGAGGGTGGAAAGACCTGATTTCTCTGACCCTACACTGGTACATGAAGTGCCAGTGTATCCTCATTAACATGTAGTTAAAATGTGTGTTTTGTGGATTTGAACAGATCTCTAGCCTTACTTTCATATAATCTTATTATTAAAATGTGCTCTCATCTCAAATCCTCAGTTCTTTTATAATTTCATGACATTCATTGGAAGAAGAGATACAAATAATACTTATTTTCAAAAACATTAAAGCCATTAGAGGAACATTTTAGATTCCTTTATGCTTTCCCATTTATTTTCAGAGGATTACCTGAACTAATGAGAAACCGATTTTATACAGTTGGCAGAAAGCAAGCAAACCTCTATGTAGGGTAAAGGTTGATCAGGTATTTCCACCCTCCCACCACTGATGATGGACACCTGTGGTGCTGCGAGCATTCCAGGGTGGGCATGTGCAAGTGGGCGCACCTGTGTTGGACATGGGCATAAATGGGCGGCGTCATGAAGACCAACAGACAGAACTGCGAGGACCGACAGCAGCAGAGAGAGAAGAAGCAGCCGGGAGGGTGAGATGCACCAAGGGTTGGGAGGCCTGCCGGCCTCCCGGCCCCCTGGCACTCCTGCCTGCCATGTACCTGGCCACCTCTACTAAATAAAGTATGAAAAGCCACGGAGGGCTCTGAGACTCTCCTTCCTTGACCTGTCTGCCCAGAATTCTCCTGAACTCTGCTCCAGTGCCACCTCCATCCTGCTGCTACACTCTATATTGCCTGTTCAATATGTAATGTATGTACAATGTGTGTGTACATCTGTCTATGTATCATCTATTTATCGATTGATCAATCAATCATCATCATCATCTCAGTATATACTCTAGGGTAAATTAATTAATCTGACTTTTTACCACTAACCTCTACAACCTGAGGCCTTGATGGTTTTAATGCCTAAGGTGCTTGGGAGTGTGGATGCAGGACATTCATGCTTGATAGTCGACACCTGGAGCATGAGCATGGGCATGTGTAGGAGTGCATACCTGAGTGTAGAGGCTGATATGAAAGTGGTTGCAGTGGTGACAGTGAGAGGATAAGTGGGGTGACTACAGATGAAGCAAGACCACATGGTGTGAGAAAGAGAGCATAAAGATTCATGGGGGGCTAGTAGGCAACTGTAGCAGCAGGAAAGGCACAGGGCAAGTTCTGGATGGTTCTAGCAGACAGGGGTAAAGGAAGGAGTCTTGGGGTCCTCGGTGGCTCTTATGCTTTTATTACAGAGGTGGCATCAGGTACATGGCAGTTAGGGGTGCCGGGGGCCAGGTGCAGGAGGCTGGTAGGCCTCCCAGTCTCCAGCGCATCTCACCCTCTAGGCTGCTTCTCTCTTGTTCTTGTTGGTCTTGCTGATCGTGTTGGTATTCTCGCTGCTGCTGGTTGGGTACTGCCGTTCTTATGACGCCGCTCATATAAGCCCGTGTCCAAACTCAGGTGTGCCCACTTGTGTATGCTCACCTAGGCATACGCGTGGCAATGCAGGTGTCCATCATTACACCAGTGGCGGCAGGGCGGAAAGACCTGATAGTTCTCTGACCCTACAGCAACCCATGCCTGCCTCCTTGCATGCCAGCCTCCCTGCCTGATGTACATGTGTACCTGGTTTCCTGAGAGAGCATTAGACTCTGAAAAATTCACCGAGAGCTCTAGGACTCTCCTTTACTCTATGTCCAAATGGATAGTGATCCTGCCGTGTAGTGTTTGCTGGCACTAGAGGGGGTTTCTCTGAATTTAACAGCAATCCACTAAAATCACCACCCAGATGTCTTCATCTGCTAGCACCTTAAATTTTTGTGGCTTTTTAAATACTATGCCTTAATCAAAGGATCACTGGTCACATGTTTTGGAATAGGCTCACGTCTTATCCTGCAATATAACTTCAGAACTCAAAGATACACAACAGTGGTTTTCAAACTTGATCATACATAAAGAATATTAAAAAAAAAAGAAGAAGAAGAAGACTAAAATCTATTCCCAGTGACCCTGGAGTGCAAATCTGGGGACATCTAAAATTTAAAAACTTCACAGGTGATTTTAATGTGCAGGGAACTTTGAGACCTTTTAATGAGGCTCAGTGCCTCTCAAACCTTAGTTAACAACAAATCACCTGGTGATCTTGTTAAGCTGAAGAATCCTTCCCAGAGGTCTTTGAGTGGGAGCCTAAGAGTCTGCATTTCTAACAAGTTCCCAGTGAAAACTGATGCTGCTGGTCCACAGTGAGTAATGAGCATGTGGATTTTCTCTTTTGTCTTGTTTTTCCACTCTCCATAACTTTGGTGCTACTTTTAATTCCATATGACTTCCCTAGAATCTTTTTGTTTCCTACTTTGTGAATTGTTGTTGCAAGTTTTACTAAGAAGTAGTATCTGTTGACCCCTGTACCTTCTCTTCTAGGAGAGGGGCCAACTTGCATTTATAGTGCATGTAATTGGTGAGTGCCTTAGGCAGGAAGATAAATATAACTCTGGTCACTGGAATGTTTCCTTCAGTGGTCCAATCTCTTAGGTCTCCTGTTGAAAAACTGTCTTTTATATCTCTCCTGGGAGGCCTTTTTGTTAACTTCTGGGAGAAACTGCATACAAGTGATCCAGCCAAACATCTTCCCCTGCAGCTAACCTCAGCTTAATTGCTTGTTGTTGATAATTAGCTCTAATTTGCTCCAGCTCTCTTGAACTTTAAAAGCAATATTCCAATATTCAATATTCTGTTTTAAAATGAATAAAATTTTCTGTTTCTCTTGTTTCATGTAACTCACCAAAATCTAACTCTAAGGTCTCTGGTTTATGTTGAATATGGTTCTAAAATTTTATTATATCTGAGTATTACCTGAGCTACTTATTAATAATAATGATTCCTGACTATTCAGAAATTTTGATTAGGTGAGTCTGAATTGCCCCTCTTGGATGATTCTGTTGTAAGTGTTCCAACCATAGACATTATTCATCACCTGGCTTCTCGGGACATAGTATTTATTTGTATGACCTAGGGTTCTTGTTACCTTACAGATGTGGTTTAGCACTTTAGGGTTGAGACATTTTTAAGTAGACTTTAGGTCCCAGGACCCAAAATATTCTGAGTAGTAACACTTTACATCAGATAATTAATCAAATATAGGTAAGACTTATAACTATACACTACCTTAAATCTAGTACAATACATTTTTATAGTCTTATCTTTGTTGTTAAAGCATAAAAAGCACCTTAAAGGCAAAAATCTCAAATCACAGACTACCAAGTTTGAACGAGATCTTTTAATAAATGACTCTAGAGATCTTTTGCCCAAGGTCAATCATAGGATACAAAGCTTCAGCTTAGACTTGCATAACTTATATGAGAGACATTATTCCTGTTTTGATGTAGTTTTAGAACATCAAAAGGTATTTAAAAATAAAAACCAAAAAACCTGCCCTGGATTCATTGATGAGATATGCTGCTTGTTTTTGCTATTTGTTTGCTTTGCTAGCTTTAACATAAGACTCCTGTATTTACAACATGAATAAAATGGCCTCTCTGCTATAGAAAGTAAGCCTGGGTTTTTCAAAAGATCACTTAGCAGTAAGATGATTTCTTCCCCATCTGTGGAATTTATTAATATGAAGAAAAGGAAAAGAAAATATTTTAAGGGAAATTGGAATCTAAGTCTGGTGTGGACTGAACAGAAATTTTGGAGCTGGAAAAGATTTGAAATTAGTCTCCTGTCACTTGCTGTGTGATAGATCATAGATAATTTTAGCATCTCTAAACTGATTTTACCATCTGTGAAATGGACATAGTAAGTTACTTGCATCGCTGCATATATTTAGGTAGCATGATAAAACTATCACGCAATTCACAGTAATGATAATCATTAACTATCTTCCTAGATTTGTTTTCTTACATCTCATAACTACTATAAATTCTCATTATTTTTGTATGTTTTATCTCTGTATCAAAAGATTAGTTTTAGCACATTTACTCTATTTAAATTCTTGAAGTCTTATAAAAAACAACTTTAAAGACAAATATGGATGGAGAATTGTGGTAAAACTTTCAAAATTGTATTTTTTTGTGGAAATTTTTAAATAAAAGCCAGATCAGGTATTTAGAATACAATTAATGACAGAGACAAGGTGATTACTTTTTACTTCAGTACTTTTTACTGAATTATTAAACTGAGATTATTAGCTCTTTAGAAAATGATCATTTTTAAAGTTATTTCACATTTTCTATAAACTATGTAGTGTTTTCTTTTTAAAGATATTTTTGGGCAATGGGAAAACTAGTTTATAGTTGAGTTTTTGTTAATTCTTGTGTACTTAAAAACTGATTTAATTCCTCTATGTTCTTTTTAAAACAAAAAAACAAAACAAATCAGGGACTCTTAATTAGAGAATTTTGCTCTCCTAACCTCCAAAGGAGACAGCTTTGTTCACCATAACTGGAGAGGCAGTACCCTTCAGCCAGGGGTGAAGTTGCCACTCCATACCCTAAATGTTTAGCACAAACTCTCTACAGTGAAGAGTTACTAGTCCTAAAATATTACTAGTACTGAGATTTAGAAACCTGACTTTAATGTAAACAGTTATTAAAATAAATGACATAATACTAAAAATCTGGGCCTCAAAACACGCTCTCTCTGTGGCTAGGGTAGGGGAAGTGTTATTTTTTCCCAAGGGGAACAAGAATTGGTTCTTGTGCAAAAAACGATAGCTATTACAATGGCTCATGGTCTTCTGAAGAGAAGAATTCTAATCAATAACATAAAGAGATAGATTGATATATTTGTGAATAATATATATATTGTGATATTAAAATTTCATAAGGGTGGGTGTGGTCATTTAGTGAAGAGATATCTAGATAGCCTCCCTAGTGGGTGATAATGAAAAAGTTAAGAAGTTTGTGAGATTTGGTAGGTATATGTTATGTATGTGAAATCAGTCAGTAAGTTATGCCCATGTGTCTTCTGCATATCTTTTTTTACCCTTTGTACGCTAGTTAAGCCCATGGTGTCTGGCAGCAGGCAGGGATTGGAACTGTTTTACCCAAATCTTCCTGTTTACCCATTAGCTTTCCTTCTGACTTTTAATACACTAAATTTAAATATAAATGCTACAAGTGCCTTCACACATGTCTCCACCATTCTTTCTTGCTCTTTCTCAGATAAATCTCCCTATCTCTTCTCTTATTTCTTAATCCAATTCTCCATTCCACTTTCAATTCATAAAATAATTCTATCCTTGATACTTCTCTATTCAGGTAAAAGAAAGTCAGTAGTTTGAAAGAAAGTTAGACGTATGAAGGGAGGAACCAACACTCTTCTCAGTTCATTTCCAAAACCTTTCTCCTTACCTGCTTTTATTAAAAGGAACTATTTAATTCATCTAATCAAAAATACTGCTTAAGACCCTCCCATAGTCCAGGGACAATAAATTCTTCCTCTTAGGAAATTTAGATATTAGGAGGGAGGCAAAAATAAATAATAATTAAGTAAAGCATATTGTATGCTAGGTAAGCACTACAGAAAAATAAACAGCAGGATAAATGAAATCTGGAGGTGCTGAGACTAGAGGACAGCAAAACTGAACAGGGTGATTAGGGTTTATTTCAGTTTATATATATATATATATATAACATTACTTAGTAATAGCTAAAAAAAAAAAGACTACAATTTCTGCTTATGTGGAACTTATATAGTACCAACTTTTGAAGTAGATAGTATTGTTATCATGTCCGTTTGCAGACCAGGTTACCAAGGCAGATAATACATAATTGTAAGAAACTTTCCTAAGGTCACTTTCTACAAAAAGTAATAAATAGAGCCACATCCAAGCATTGAGAGTCTGGCTCCATAGCTTTACACCTAATTACTCCATAATGTTGCATTTCTACTGAGTTTAATGGCATTGCAGCTAATTTGCTGCTTAATCATGTTTCGTAGGCAATACAGCATGTTGGTTTTACAAGGGAAAAAATTGCTCCAGACACTTATTTAAAATGTCAAGGAAGACTTTATTCATGATTAATTGAAGTATGGAAGAGAGAGATTGAATGCAACTCTGAATATAGGAAAGACAGCAGGGGATTTATAGCCAATGAGTAGGGGAGACTATGGATGAAAAATTGCAAAGAGAGGCTTGATCCTTGCTAAACTGACTTACCAGGATTCTTATAAAACACAAGGAAAAAAAAAAAAACAAATAACAAGTTGGGGGGATTCTTGACAGTTTCTGACTTAGTAAAATTATTTTCTAAAAGTAGGCTCAGCAGGTCAAGGACAAGTCAGATTTTTTGGGGGGGTGGGGGGATAAAAATAAAGGGTTCAGAGGAACCAGATTAAAGTTTGGTTAAAAAGTTCTTGTTATGGCTGAAAGAGTATGTTCTGGTGTTGAATTTGACTTCTGGATCCATTTACCAGCTAAATGACCTTGCAGGTTATTTCAACTCTTTGCAATTTAGTTTCCCATATGTGCTTAGCCTTAGGGTTGTTGTGATGGTTAAAGTAATATAAAGCACCATGTATTTATTGAGTGCCCAACATGTGTTAGACACCCTTCTTATTGGCAGTAACTGGCACAGTGACTTAGAGATAGATATTATTGTCTCTGTTTTTATGGATGAAGAAACTGAGGGTCATATAACCCATTTAATATTTTACAAAAGCAAGTGGAATGGACCACTTATAATTTTTGTATTTAACTGACTTCCATGCCTTTCTCTTTCCTCTTTCATTAGCTCACTCCATAATATATAATGAACAGATGTTATCACAATATTGCAAGTAATAAAGCAAGGCTATGTTTAGGATTTTAACTGGGGAAGTAAAATATGGTTAACACTTGTGGCTTTTTAAAGTTACACCCAGTCTAAGGAAATGTCCCTTCACCTTTTCAAGGTTCAGCTTCTATCTTTCTTCTTGACCCAGTGTTTCCTTCTCTGCTAGTACCTAGAATACATGGCAAGGCTTTTCTCTCACCTTTGCCTGTATTTTTCACTCTGTCACTCTACTGGTTCATTTCCTACTGCTTATATCATGTTCAAGTCTTTTGAATCTTACATAATCTCACCTTAACCCTGTGACTCATTTATTTATTTCCCCCCACCCTCAACTATGACTTACTTTAGAGATCACCTTATCCCTTGCTCTCCATTCCCAGGTATCCTCTTCAAAAGACTCATTTACAACTTCTGCACTTACTTGCTCCAATACTTTATGTTTTTCAGTACCTCCAAATTATATTTCATTATGATTCACTAGATTCTGTTGGATTTGACCTGCCTCTAGCACAATTTGCACTGTGAACATTATTTTGTACTTGAAACTGCCAACTCCCTTAGTTTCTGGGACATGCTTCTCTCCTGGTGTTTTTTCTTCTTGATCATACCTTGTGACTACCCAGGGTTATTTTCATTTCTCAGTTAATTAGTAGTCAAATAATTTTCATTTTCCATTTTTTTGTTTCCTATTGCCTATGTTCAGATTTTCTCTGTCTCATGTAAACTGCTGTGCTAAGCATCCATGGCTATTTCTCTCTTCATATCCCTACTTTGGAATTCATGCTCTAGCCACATAGAATATTGAGGTAATTTCAAATTACTTATTCTAGGATTTATTCCCATACACTCCTCTACTCAAAATGCCTTTATTTATTTTATGACTTCTTGAGGCACTCTGAGTTATCCTCTCCACATTAAATGTCAACTGCTTTAAAATGAATTTCCACCCACAATGTCAGGGTACACTAAATATTATTCCTTCCAATTAACTGTGCATATAAGTTTAGTGTACTAAACAGTTACTTTATCCTAATTTGACATAGGAGTGGTTCAAAGTTCAAAGTGGACTCTGAGTTTGAATCATTAATATTTAATAGCTTTATGTCTTTTGAAAATTACTCATTTGCCTCTATAAAATGGGGCCATATAGAATTTTTCAGAATGTTCACTGAGATAGTCACAGAAATTGTTTGGCATATCAGATTTCCTGACTTTCCTGCTCTCAACATTAGTATGGATTCCCATCATACTTGGCATAAAATTTAAAATCTTTTGCTACCTAAATATATTCCGTCTTGATTTAAGAGAGAGATTTTGGAAAGTGAAGCATACCTGTACTTACCATTTCTTTACAATTCTGTAAGATACATCCCTTTATTCTATTTCTGACCTGATTTCCTTCCATTTTCCCTTTGTTTTCTCACTCTACCCTCATTGGCATCCTTGCTCACTTTTGACTGGGGCATCTTTGTCTTAGATGATTTTGTCTCTTCTGTTTCCTCCACTGGGTGGTTCCCACTAATGTCTAAATGGCTCTATGCAAGTTGTTGCTCAAAGATCACTTAAGCAATTTATCTGAAGAATGCCCTTCACTTTATTACTCTTTGAACTATATTTTTCTTCAACATGCTTTAATGTGCTTGCCATATTAATTATTATTTTACTTGTTTTTTACTTTTCTCATTCACTGTAATGTAAATATCATAACTTTGCTTTGATTGCTGCCATATTCTTAGATGTAGAATAATGCTTTATTGTAGTAAATATCTGTATTAATATTATTAAATTTATTGAAAAACAGAGATCATATTAATTTTTGTCTTTATAGACTTAAGGTCATTGGCATGTAAATTGTATTTCTTGGAGTTTTCCGGGTTTCTACCAATATTCTTGGTTCCAGGCATCCTGGCTTTAGGATTAGAGTAGCATCAATGCCATTGTTCTAGTATTGATCTTCAGTAACGGTTTCACTGCTAAAAGTCTGAAATCAACCTGCCTAGGGTAATTCCTAACACATTCAGTAAGTCATTCAATAGATGTTTGCTGGATGAGTGAATGAGTAGAATGAAACTGCCAGAAATATAATTTTCAGCACTAAGAAAACATAGAGCTGGCATTTACTATCCATAATAAAATATCCCTAGCTACATTAACTTTTATTTGTACACCCTTGCAAAACTAATTTAGATTTGATTTTAAAATTAAAATGTAGATTTAAAAATATTTTTTAATATAGCCTAATAGCCATTCTGCTTTTATGTCATTACTTTTATTGTTTTCTTGATGTTGTTAAGTAGTCAGTGAATATCAGTGCTAGATATGGAACCAATAAGTGCTAATTAAATTACCTTCCATAAAATAATTGCTTTACTATTAGCAAACTAAAAGCAGATAATTTCGGGATTCTTCACACTTACTAAAATGTCTCTTACTAAAAAAAATGTCCTCCTCTATTTTTAGTATATTCAATAAATTTGATTTGGATGGGGTGAATTTTATTTGTACTTGACTCAAAAAAATTACATAATTGTACTTAATTGACAATTATCTAATGCAAATAGGATCATTTGGTGTCACAGAATTTGAACTTATCACAATCAAGTAAAACTTGTTTATATTATTTAATATAAAATACAAATAATAGTATAAATATTATGGCCACATAAGGATCAAAGGACATTCCATATTTTAACACAGATGTGGCATTGTTTGTGACTAGAAGAACTAATATTCTTCCACCAGAGTAATTTCCAAGAAAATGATTGATTCTCCTCAGTTGCCATCTTTCTTTCTTCTTTAAAAAGGAAAGATCACTTCTTGGCCATTTGACTAAGACCAAATGTAGAAAGAAAGAGAAAATTGTGGTGGTGCTGCATGGTGTCAGCAAGTTCTTATTTTGTACCACAAAAATTGAGGCCACAGACTGAGAGGACTGAGCTTTGGAAGTTTATTAAGCAGTAGGAAAGCAGAAAACCTCTGCAGTGACAGGGAAGGGGCACCAGAGAAGGTATCCCCAAAATGTTTATGTCTAAGGTTTTATTATGCCAACTACAGCTCACTAGGGGTCTCTATCTGTTGAGCACACTGGTTGGGAGGTAGGTTTCTAAATATTAACACAGGCAGCTAAAAATGTGGGAAGCTTGCTAAAGATTAACACAGCCCAAAATACAGGGTCATCACTCTCCTGCTCTCTGATCTAGCATTTTTGATGGTCTCCTGCTCATCAGCGCAGGGCTTGTACATTTCCATTCTTCTGTAATTTTTCTTTTGCCACTTTCATTCTTCATGGAACCTCTACCCTATATAACTAACTAAAGTCTGTCTTATTATTATGGGTATTTAAGGTAGATGATGAGAAAACATGGAAATCAGAGCAAAGATTGCATCGTGATTATAAGGAAAGAGCTAATTCTGACCTGGAGGGAGCTACTTTCCTGTTTGTTAGCCAGAGCTATTTTGCTTTGGAAATATCTGTGTTGGGGGAGAAAGGCATAATTGAAAATCACTGGAAGGCATTTGTCCTATGGTGGGGAAAAATATTTTTATTCCATTACTAACATGAACTGAAGAAAAATATGTTAAATTAAACAAAACTGTGTCAATCAGCCATCTAGTTATATTAGAGAAATATTACTACTTGAAAAATCAGCTGGAAAAGTAAAAAAGGTGATGTGGATGGCCTCAGAAAGTAGTCTTTGACTACTTTGTCAAGTTGTTGGAAAACATGATAGGAACAGGTCCTAAAGGGAATATTTCTCATTATTCAGTTCTATATCAGTCTTAGATAGCAGTGATCATATGAGCTATAGGAGTTTAAAATGCCAGTTATATAATATTTTAGTTGATTTGACCGATTAACTTTTGATAATTGAAGCCTTAAATTTTATCACTCAATGTCTGCAACAAATGTACTTATACACACAGTTTTCTTTGTTATATAATACAAATGCCAAACCATGAAATAAATGTAGTTTAATAAAACATTAACAATAATATTGATAAAGGCATTATTGGATATTGATATTTGAAAAGGACTTTTAATGCCATCACTTACCTCTTACAAATATGGAATGTGAGATACTTAAAAAGTAACACATTCAGTGTCATACAACCAAAGATTTTAGTAGGAGTCAGGTATAAAATTAAGATTTTTAGACTCCAGTATAGTGAATTAAATAAATGACCATATGAAGGAGATCTGGTTAAGTTATATATTTAATATTTAGTTATTTATCCATTCATTGAAATATTCACACCATTTATTTTGAAGTCTAGTCTCAGATTCCATAAGACATCATGTGACTAATTTCCCTAACACATGCACTTAAGACTACACATACTCCTGGGACTAATTTACTACATCTCATAATATCTTCATACTCTTACCATTGAAACAGTTCATAGTATTCATTATTAGATATTTCTTTGAGTAAAGGGTCCTATTTGGGATTATTCTTTAACTTTTATACAAATTTCAAGATTTTCATCAAAGTTTAATGTTGGGATTTTTTTTCTTAATTGAGGTATAATTGATATAGCATTATAATAGTTTCAGATGAACAACATACAGGTTCAATATTTGTATATATTGCAAAATTATAACATAATAAATCTATTTAACATCAGAGAAATGCAAATCAAAACCACAATGAGCTACCACCTCACACCTGTGAGAATGTCTTACTTCAAAAAGACCAGAAACACTAGTTGTTGGTAAAAGTTTGGATTGTTGGTGTAACTGTAAACTAGTCCAGCCCCTGTGAAAAACAGTATGTAGGTTTTTCAAAATATTAAAAGAAGTTGTACTATATGATTCACCAATCCCACCAGGTCATTTGCCTGAAGAATGGAAACATATATGCCCTCCTGTGTTCATTTCAGCACTATTTACTACAGTCAAGTATGAAAACAGCCTAAATGCCCAAGAGCAGATGAGTGGATTAGAAGTTGTGGTACATATTCACATGGAATACAATCTAGTTATAACAAACAATGAACTCTTGCTATTTGCAACAACATGAATATAATTGGAGCAGATTATGCTAACTAAAATGAATCAGAAGGAGAAAGACAAATTCTGGATGAATTCTCTCATATGTAGATTTGAGCTCAACAAAACAAAGGAGCAAAACAAAATCAAATCAGAGCAACTCAGAAATATGACAGCAGAGCTGAAGCTATTTTAAATGAATGGTGGAAAGTGAGGTGAAAAATTCAGATGGGGCCAAATGAGCTATAGTTGTTGACTACATGTGACTTAGTGATGGATATGGTGTGGTAACACGTATCTGAAGAGTTGTGAACTCTAAAAGGTGCCATATAACAATTTTAACTCAATAAAAATACAGTTACTTTCAAAATTCCATTACTATTCACAGGTACACTTTTTTTTTTCTTGTATTGAGCACTTTCACATCATTTTCTCTTAGCAAACTTTAAATTAACAATACAGTACTATTAACTATAGT
Organism: Galemys pyrenaicus; assembly: GCA_019455555.1. Lineage (NCBI taxonomy): Eukaryota > Metazoa > Chordata > Mammalia > Eulipotyphla > Talpidae > Galemys > Galemys pyrenaicus. Next base: position 7,828,702 of record JAGFMF010011830.1, on the reverse strand, counting down.
CACTATGTTGTGCTTTACATCCCCAACACATTTATTTTATAATTACATATTTTTACCTTTTGACTCCTTTTACTAAAACCTTAGAATATTCTACTTTTGGCAAAAATTTGACACTTTTATTGTCAAACAGTGAATATTTAAAAAAACATTTTGTTCCTGTGCATTTATGTGTGTTTGGTCATGTTTGTTAGGTTATCATGTATCATTATTTTTTTGTCCACTTGTTACTTGTCCACCTGTTACTTATGGATATGGGGTAAAGTCACCTATTATTATTATGGGTTTGTCAAGATCCTAGTTTTATTTTATTTGAAGTCTATATTATTTGATGTATAAAATTTCATGACATATTTTGGGTGAATAATGAAATAATTCATCAAATATCCCTTATTTTAAAATTTAATTTTCATTAATATTAATCTATTTGTATTTGCCTTTTATTATTTCCACATTTTTCTGTTCTATTTTATTCCTTTATCTAAACCTTTCTGTGTGATTATATTTTAGCTATGTGTTCTACAATAGCTCAATTTGTTTATTTTTTATGCATACTATTTTATAATTTCCAGTTGCTATCTTTTTGTTTCTGTTTGATGTCTTTATTTCTGATTTATTAAACTTGATATTTTTTACTTCATTTTTGATTTGTATTTTATCCTTCCCATTTTTGTTATTAATTATTGCCTTTAAGAAATGAAACATGTATTTATTTAAACTGGTTTTTATGCTTGTTTGTTTAGCATTTAATGTCAATCACTATATCTCCTCCCCACCTTTTCACAATCAAAAGGACCACACTGTCCTTTCATCTCCATTATAACACCTACATTTTACTAGTCACCTGTAATTTACCAAGACGTTAATAATTCTTTTATATTATGTCTTGCAATTATATCCTTAAAATTACCAAAATTTCATGGCTATTTAGAATGGTCAAGTTTATGACTCCTTTGTTTTCTATCATTTCTTATATTTTGTATTCCTCATTTTTAATCCATTTTTCATTTCCTGAAACACATCAAGTTCTTCTTTCAAATAGTACTCAATTATCTTCAAAATAGTGCTTTTTTTCTTGTACTTGAATATTGAACTTGGTTGGGTATAGTATTTTAACCTTATAATTATTCCTCAGAATCTTGAAGATCTGAGAAATTTTAAGCCAATAGTATTAAAACCTGTTATTTAAATGGAGAAATTTGAGCCACATACAGTAGTAAAGAGGATACGGGATGCAAAGTATGAAAGGGCTCACAAGAACTGGGTCAAAAATTGAAACAAAATACTACCAGTATATCAGTGGGAATTAAGTTCTGACTTAATTCTCCCCAAGTTACAAGTTACCCAGTAACAAGTTACACAGTGAAGGGTAAACTTGGAGGAGATGTCAAATCCTGTGTTTAAATGTCTTCTAGAGGGATATTAAAAATCAGACTGATTTTGATTGCCTTTGCTGGCTGGGAAGATCCATATGTAGGAGGCAGATGCCATTACTGGCAAAAGGTAGTGTCACGTTACTACACAAGAAAGTTAATTCCAAAGGAAAAACCAATGTTTTTGTAATATGGCTTTTCTTCTTTCATAGTCCCGGAGGTCTGAAGTCCAACGTTAAGTTAACAGATCACACTTCCTCTGAAGTCTCTGAGGAGATTCTTTCCTTACCTCTTTCAGCTTCTGGTGAAAGTTGATATTCTCTGTGATCACCTCATTCCATTCTCTCCCTGCGTTGTCTTCACATAGTTTTTCTTTCTTATCTCTTATATCTTCTCTTCCCTCTCTTATAAGATGCTTCGCACTGGACTTAAGGCCCCTCTTGGTGTACTAGGATGTTCATATCTCAAGATCTTAATTATGTCTACAAAAAGATTTTTTTTTCACATAATGCTACATTTACAGATTGATTTTGCACATAGCTTTTGGGGAGACCAATTAAGCCCCCTGCAATTAATATATTCATATTCACATATAAATAATACAGGTAGTGAAAATAAGAATAGTTATGGGGAGTTATTTGCATTTTGGAATAATGAAGAGTTGGCACTGAAATGGTAACTATGTAATCTTCAGTAATTTGGAAATCGTATTGTATCTCTAAGATATTCATTCTCAAATTTTAATGTTCATTTAAAATCACCTGGGGCCTCATTAAAAATGAAGATATTTTAGGTATCACTACAAGATTCAGATTTAATAAATCTGGTATAGGATCCAGAATTCTCAATAAGCAGAAAGCAGGGAGGGAATCTGAATTTCATAGTCAGAATATAATACAAAATTTAGACATCTTTTGAAAGAAAACAGCAAAACTTACAATTGTAAAATTAGTTACAGTGTCTCAGTAAGTATATCAGAAGTTAAAGTTATCTAGCATTTTGGAAAGTCTATTCCTACAGGGTCCCCAACAATCTATCATGTGGTCTTTGGAACATGTTTTGTAAAAAACTATATTCCGTCTTCCTTTCTTTTGTTGTTGTTAGCCAACATCTCTTGCTGGAATGCAGTACTTTAACAAGTTGAACTTTGAATTTGCAATCTCATCCTAAAGTTAATTATTCAGGGGTCCCCCTCATGTTGATTAGGATCATGCCTATATTAGGAAATAGATTGAACCCTTGTATTAAAAGCAAACTTCAACAATTCTTATGATATAGTCCTTAGTCTTTTTTAGACATTTACATTATTTTTTTCTGGAAGAATTATGGGATAAAAAAGTGGGTATACATACAAATTTTCTTAAGACTCTTTATGAATAAAATTAATATCCCACCGCTTTCTTCCAAGGTTTAAAATACATTCGAGTGCCTGACACAGGAGCAGTTATATAGAGCACAGAGTTTTCTTTCCTTTCTCATTTCAGGATTTTTTTTCTTTTTCCCCTCCCCATCTGTCCTCACACTCTCCAATTTAGCTTTACCCCTATGTGTTGTGGAACTCTTGAAAGAAACTATAAACTTTATTACTGAACTTTGTATTTTAGTTATGACCGTTTCACATATGAAAAAACTAATGACATTTTGTGACTTTTCTTATAGAAAAATTGGGTTCATAATAATAGTAATACTTAAACTTTTGTTGGGAATTTCTATATCATTTGTGTTCCCTTTTTATTGAAGTAGCATTGTTTTATGACATAGGTTTCAGTTCTGCATCATTATATATCGACATCTGTGTTTATTTAGTACATTATGTCCACCATTAAAAGTCTAATTCCATTCCTCACTACAACTATATGTAATACTTAAAGTACACTACTCCTGCTTTCCTCTTCACTTCTGGTAACCTCTAATTTGGTCTTATAATATAAAAGTTTATGTTTGTTTTATTTAGTTCCTTTGCTTTCTTTATGTGCTACATATGAGTGAAATCATACAGGTGTTTGTCTTTTTCTGTCTAATTTTTGTTTCACTAAGCATAATACCCTGTAGTTCCACCCATGTTGTTACAAATTGTAAGATTTTATCTTTTTTTTATAGCTGAATAAATATTCCATTGGGTTTATATCATTCTTTATCTAATCATCTGTCAATGGACACTTTGGTTGCTTCCAACTCTTGGTTATTGAAAATAATGCTGCGATAAACATGATAGTATACATATCTCTTCAAATTAGAGTCTTTAATGTCATTGTGAATGCACTATCACCTACAGTTTCTTCTATACATTTTATGATCTTAGGTCTTACATATAAGTCTTTCAACCATTTTTGAATTTGTGTGTGTGTGTGTGTGTAGGTGTTAGTAACCTACTTTCATTCTTCACATGGCTGTCCAGTCTTCCTAGAGCTATTTGTTGAAGATACTTTCCTTGTTCCATTGTAAGCTTTTAGATCATTTGTCATAAATTAATTGTCCATGTATGTGTGGGCTTCTTATTTATCTCTGTGTTTATTCTTATTCCACCATCTCTTCTCAATATTACTTGAAGTCAGGAAATGTGACAACTCCATTTTTGTTCTTTTTCTCCAGGATCATTTGACTATTTATGGTCTTTTGTGGTGCCAAATACATTTTATAACTTTTGGTTCTACTTCTGTGAGGAATAACATAATGATTGAAGGAAATTACATTGAACTTGCATATTGCTCTAGGTAATATGGGTATGATGATGAGAATAATTCTAATTCATGAGTGTGGAATACCACTCCATTTATTTATGCTGTTTTCTACTTGTTTCAATAATATAATTTTCAGTACATGGGTCTTTTACCTCCTTGGTTAAATTTATTCCTGGGCACAACACTGTCTTTAATTTGAATCACAAACACATAATGTAGACAACAATCATCTTCTTATTTTATTTTTATTCAGATATAATTACCATATAACATTGTATAAGTTTAATGTGTGAAACCTGTTGATTTAATATATCATATATTCAAATATAATACCCATCAGTTTCAACTAACATCTCTATTGTATCATACAATTATTTCCTTTTGTGTTAGAAATAATTGAGATTAAGGCTCTTACCAATTTTGAAATTTATAATAGAATATTATTGTCTATAGTTACAATATTATGTATTAGATCTCCAGGAAATTTTAAAAAATCTATTAGGTAACATTATTTGTTTCCTATTTTGTGATGAAAATGATGAGACATACATAGCTTTGTATAACTTTTCCAAAAAAGTCAATAAGGAAGTGTCAAACAGACAAGTACTCTGTCCTGACCTGGGTTTCTGCTTGTGGCCACTTTTCAAATTTGAGATAATATTCCATGGAGCTGAATCAACATTATTCATAATAATTGACTTCCCTTATTTAAACATCATGAACTTTTGTGTACAATAGAGTTAGTGATAATAGAATCCTTTTTTCATCATTTAAAATACTGGTACAGATATTGTAGCTTTGGGCACTTTAACCCAGGAAATTACTGAGAATGTAATTTTCAGTGATTGAGTAAAAAAGCTTTAATTTCATCTTCTTTTGGCAGTTATACTTTTTAAAATAAAATTCTTTGCTGTACATTTCAGTTTTACTAATGTGATTATGTGGTCTAACATCAAAAGGGTTCATTGCTTAATGACCAAGAACCAAATATGTCAGGACTCAGGAGTTAGAAATGATTTTAAATAAATCAATTTAAAGTGAATTAATCTTTGAAAACAGTGCTTGAACATTTTCCATATGAAAGTCATTTCCATATGACTTCTCAGAGTCATTCAAAGTGTCTTTTGATGTTTATTGTCTTTATGGTACCAAAAGTAGCTACATTGAGTTATAATAACATGTTTTATTTCTGCCTCTAAATTATCCACGGACAAGAGTGGATTTATATAGCTCTGTATATTTGCTCAGTGTCTCTTCAATATCCTTCCAAAATCACTCATACATTGCCTTTCTTGTGAAAATGACAGCCAGCACTGAATCAGAGTGATGCACCATTTACTTCGTGGTACTTTAGGCATTGTCACTAACATGTTCACAGGCCGCCTGATGTATTTAAGAATTACAAGTCATTTGTTTGCTTTCAAGAACTCATCTGCAATGGCAGTGTATGTTAAAGTTACTAAACAAATGATATTTTTGTGCCTAAAATTGTGGTGATTCAAGATGCATCATCATATTCTTTTTCCACTTTATTTCCTATCTTCCAACTTTTATTTTTCTTTTATTTACCAAAAAGCAATATATCTTTTGTAATTCATTGGGTCACTTCACTGAGAAAGTCATCCTTTAATTTTTTTTAATTTAATTTTTTAAATTTTTTTAGTCATCCTTTAATTTCCATTTCTTGCCTTTACATTTATATTGTCTCTGTGACCCAAATTATGTTTTAAATCGCGCATTCTTTTCACTAGTATTATGAAATTTTATCTTTCCTCATCCAACCACTAAATTTATCAGGTCAAAGGTTCAGTTGTAGATGTGCTATCTTTTTAAGAATACATTTAAAAAGCAATTAATATATACAGAAAAGGAAACTAGGGTCTGAGAAAAAATTGTTGCTAGAAAAATCTAGTGCTTCCCACAAACTACTAAATTAATTCTCTCAGTTTCCATGTTAGAAAGCACATTGGCTTCCTATTAATGTGTTGAAAATTATGTAAAAAAAAAACTCCTTGTTAAAAAGTTTAAAAAATAATTTTGTATAGTCTTAGATGATTTTAATTAAATCATGTTACTGACATTGAAGCTGAAATCGTTAATTATCCATATTATAGTGTCAGCTTAAGATACTTTAATTTTTTGTCACTTATTTGGATAATTCTTGCTATATCTTCCCAAATGACAAAAATAGAACTTTTTATTTGTGTCACAGTAGTACTTTTTACATTAAATTTATTTATAGATACTTTAAAATATAGATAAAATACTACATGCATACATTTCAATAAACTCTAAAGACTCATGCACAAAAGCAAAGAGAGTGAAGGAAAAGATAAACAGCTAGGATTACATCAAACTAAAAAGTTTTGTACAGTAAAAGAGACATTAACTAAAACAAAGAGACACCCTGCTGACTGGGGGAAAATTTTTGCATTCCACACAACTGAGCTGAGCACAAAGGGGCTGAGCACAAAGATCTGCAAAGAGCACACATGATTCAACAAAAACAAAGTGAACAATCCAGTCAAAAAATGGGCAGAAATGCTAAACAGACACTTCTCCAAAAAGAAAATGCAAATGCCCAACAGGTATATGAAAAGGTGTTCAATATCACTTATAATCAGGGAAATGCAAACCAATAGCCCTTTATGTACAAGAATACAAGAAAAGGCAGTCTATGCCAAAGGTAGACGTATAGAAACCTGGAGAATATCTTTAATTTGTGCTCATGAAATATTTTTTAATTCTGATTCTACATAGTTCTTAGTGGTAAATACAAGAAATGTAATAAATATTATTCTATTTTTTCCTTCATTGTTTCTCTTTTCTCCACAAGTGTGTTTTAAGATAGAAGTGAATATACAGAAGTGATGAGCAAAGTGCTCTAGGGTGACATTCAAAAATGGAGTTCTATGTCTATGCAGAATTTGTCACACAATACAAAGTCTTTTTTGAATTGTATGGACTTTGAATCATCAAATTTGAAGATATTTGGCAGTTATTCAGCCTTCCATCTGCCTCCAATGAAAGATGCTATTATTAAGTCATTCCAGTGAGATGGGAATCTATGCTTTCTTTTAGGCTTTGAGAGAAAATGACTCAATAATCTCTTTTATAACTTATTTCAGTGTTTAATAACTTCAACTGTCAAAAAAGATTTTTTCATCATTAGTCTAAATTCTTTTTGTTGTCATTTAATCCCAAGAATCAGATGAACATCCCCATAGAATTAATCTATGAATGCTACATCAAAGGACACAATAATTACAATCCAGGCTGTTTAGCATCAGCCAAGCCATTCTAATTCTAAAAGTCCAGAACTGGGACTCTTATTAAGAGTGATTAAATTTTATTTAGTATTTAATTCTCCTAATATATATAAAACAAAATCTGCTAGATTTGCCTTTGAATATCTGTTAGCTTTTTTAAAACCATGTTAAGAATGATTTCTAAATAATGTACATATTATATCTTTCTTATTTACTGTGGTTGAAATTATGAGTCTCTAATCTAGACCCGTGTCCTCTGACTGGCTTCCTGAACCTTTGGATTTGGGTCCTAATGCCTTGATTATCTTTCTCAATTGTAGCCTAATTCTACAACTCCAAATTTATCAGATTTTCCCCCCCTATGTCTAGCCATAGATATTGCTTTCCCAGATCCTGGCATTATTGTCACCCTATTATTAACTGTTAGTCCTGAAGAACCTATAAATAATGGGCTCACTCCTTGGTTACTTTCATTGCTGCTGCTATATTTATGCCATTTGGTTATTTATGCCAGAAAGATAAACAATGCTGGACTTCATCCTGGAACAAGAACCAGAATTATAAATGAATATACTACCTAGATGTTTTGCTTATATGTATTACCAATTGTTAATAAATTGCACTGATAAAAAAAATACTAGATTTTACTCAAGAAGAGATAAGAAAGGGATTGAATTGTAAGATTTTTAAAATTTATTCTAGAGCATTATGTATCAATTTGAGTTCATGGAATTCCATAAAAGTGAGAGAAACCCAATTGAGAAGAGCTCAGGCAGAAATAAAGATTAAGTCATTAGTTGATGCAAAGGAAGAAACAGATCTGACATTAGGTACATCAAGAATAAGAACAATGATGTGATAGCAGAATTCTCTATCTCTCCTCTCTGGTCTTTGACTGAGGGATCTCCTCTCAAGAGAAGTTTCCTGTGCAGGAGAGTTCTAATTCCTGACAACTTATAAGTTTGCACTCAGTGGGTATTCGTTATTTTTCTTAGCTCCAGTATAGCCTGTTATGATTTTAATGAATTGACTTTTGATGTTATCAGTTTATGTAGGTTTCTAATTTTCTAGCTTTTAAAAGGATCACCTTGACTTGTTTGTGTGTAGGGGAATGTGATTTGGGAAGATAGGGAAGCCAATTAGGAGGTTGTTATGATGGTTCAGGCGAGCAATAATGGTGGCTTGGGATAGGATATAAAGAGGATGAGGATGGTTCCATGTGGATATATTTTGGAGGAAAAATAACAGATCATAATGACTAATTAGGAGTATAATGTGAGGAATCATAGAGGTAATAGCAACGCCTGTGTTTTTAACCTAAGAAATAAGATGGATTGTGATATAATTTAATGAGAGAGAAAATTCTCATAGGAAGCAGGGATGGGTAACAGTGAACAGAGATCAATATGCCTAGTAAATATGCCCATAAACGTTCAAGTGACCAGCAGATTACCTATTTGTGGAATTCAGTTCAGAGGCAAATCAGTTTATGTATGAAGATAAAAAGTATTTGCATGGAGTTATATGAAAATCTTTATGTGAAGATGATGTTATTCTTTTTCCAGAATATCTAATACAATCAACATAAACATTCTCAGAACTGGAAATAAGAGTTTAAGAAAGAGGCAAACTATATATGATTATGTTTTCTTTTATACTAGTAACAACCAATAACCACAAAAAGATGAATATACTCTAAATTACAGGATACAAATCTGAGAATAGCCCTACCATGCAATGTGTAATAAATATCTTCCAACATAGTTTTGTAGATATATATATATTCATACAAATGATGAAATACCAAGTATTTCTAGCCAAAGACAAAAATATTATTAGTATTCCATTCAATTTCAATTGATACCCAAGTTTGCAAGATCCTGCTCACTCTGTCCAAAATGACTGGCCTGTTGGTGAACCCATATAAAAATAATAATGGGGGCCTCCTTGGTGGCACAAGGGGTTAAGGTGCAGCACTGTGAGGCTGTCTGCAGCCACTGCAGCACTGAGTTTGATCTCTGGCCAGGAGGTGACCCATATACACCACTCCTATCTAGCCTGCCACTCCCTTTAGCAATGTATTTCAGTAGATTCACCTGTTCTTCCCCCACCTCTGTTTCTGATGAATCCTCTCATGCTCCCTCTCCTGCAACTCTGACCTGTACCCCAGTTCTTATATGTATATATAAATAAATCTTTAAAATAATAATAATAATAATATACTTGATTTACCAGCTATATATTTAATGTGCAATTTTTACTAGGTTTTAATAGAATCTATTCTAGTCTGGTGGAGGAAGATGAAGCATTTTGTCTTAATATGGAGCTTGAGTTGGTACAAAGAGATTGGGATCATTTAAAAACCAAATTTGGGGGAAGGAAGTACCACAAGTAGGCAAATAAGTTGGCTCTGCAGAGAAATTCAGGGAAACACAGCAGACTGGAATCAAGTAACAGAATTAAGCTACTGCTCTATGCTGTGAGACAGTAACAGTTTGCCTGAATAACTGTTCCCTTTAAGGCCCTCTGAACAACCAAATTTTCTCTCCTTGGATAGCAGTGTTTCATGTCCTAGTTTTAGATTTGGAATACACTCTTTGGGCATATTCTTACCTGGCTGAAATAAGAAAAATTTTATGTGAAATATATTTATGTAAAAAGATACGCATGTTCAAATTATTTCTTAGGAAAATGGCTTAAATCCTCAGTAAAGGGAATTTATTAAGTTGTAATATTCAATAGAAGACTATAAAACAAATAAAATAATATATTGAATGACAGTCCAGTTAAATACATTTATATATATATATCCAGATTTATATTTCCATCAATCTATCTTTGTATATGTTATAGTTTTAAGTAAAAAGCAAAAGAATATAAAAGTGGAAATACATAAGATGGCATATTTATATATGCGTTTCTATATGACATCAGCTTCACCAGTCTGAGGTTTTCAAATGTGATTATGTTATTTCTGCACAGCAACCAACATGGTCAGAAAGCAAATCCCTAGAGTTATCCCATCAGTTATCCCTGAGAACTTCTATGCTTTATAACAGGTCTTTCTCTAGTCTTTTTTCCTGGCTTTTCATAGCTTGACTTTGCTGCTGATTCACCTTATGAGATCTCTACTTTACAAGGACTGCTGCCATTAATGATTAGTGTTGCCAACCCTGATGCTCCAGTCTGGGATTGGGGACCTTTGTCTCCTCAGTGTCCCACAGCCAACATTTATAGACTTTACTAAAGGCATAAGAGTAATAGAAGCAGGACACTGATTTGGCCCTGTCCGTGGTAGCCCATAGCACTAGTAACTAAATGTAATCTTGTATCTAGTCTTTTCAAAAGGTATCCATAACTAGTTAAACTTCAAGAAACAGGAATTTCCAGATATAATTTTCTTATGTAAGTCTTAGTTCTGTGTACTGCAGCTTAGAGATGGAAGGCTTTCTGCCTGAAGTCTAGTCCTGTCCAAGTGTCCCCCCATGTGCAGAATGACTGATGATGAAAACATCAGTTCTTGCAGAAGATATCTTTTCCCTATGAGGTGAATACATGGATCCTCATCATGTTCATGCTAATTATAATATCCATTCAAGATTCCACAAAGTCTACATTGTTCACTTTTAAATGTGGCACAACAATTCCATCCAGATGATAATCCCCCAAAATATGAAGAAACAAATTGACCAGGAAGATATGTCCTTCTCACTATTATTAAATCTACCAAATTGTGGTCCAAATGCATATGTGAGAACATATCACAAACTAAAGATAAATTTTATTATACTTAAGGGACAAAATATTACTTTTATTCTGCAAAAGTGTAACCCAGCCAATAAAATGGATTTTTAACACTGCAAGGAACCCTTAATGCCTCAATCTGAAATAAGTTTCACAATAATAGAAAGGTGCTAACAAAATGCCTTAATAAATAAAAAGCTTGTAGAAGCAGCCCCTTGTGAATGTAAAATTCCCTTAAGGAAAAATTTACTTTTCTATCCTAGAATACAGAAACTATTAATAATGCCCCAAATGATATTATTCAAAATGAAAGAATTGAAGTTATAATCATCAATGGCAATTTGTGAACACTGACTATTTCTCAGTAATGAGATTTTACTTTTTAACAGTTTTCTTTGTTTTTCAAATTTCCTGTATTGAATTTGTATTATTAAAAAATGATAAAAAATTATGAGACTATGTTGCAGCTTACCTTCATTTACTGAACATGAGTAATTATTGTTTGCCCTAGCAAATGAATGATGAAAACCAGAATGACTATTATTTCTGTGAAAATTTCAATTAGAATTTATAGTAGTTAGAAAATAGAACAAAATTTGTAAAAGGTAGATTAAATTTCACCCTCTCTCCCCAGTTAAATCAGAACATTATTAAACATGGTTTTGTAACAGGGTCATCCCAGGAAAAGGGGGAGTTCCAAAATCCTGGTTCCACCCTAAGTGGGTGGAGATGAGGAGGATAAGAAGATTTCTGCAAAGGAGAAGAAAGGAGAAGAAAGGAAGATGGAGAACAGCAAGGAGACCTGGAGGAGGCACGTGGAGCAGAGGGA
>JAGFMF010011830.1:7737099-7816759 GCA_019455555.1 Galemys pyrenaicus | reverse complement strand
AAAGGTTTTGTATGTTTGTCTTAATGCGGCGGATGGCAGAACCCATTCAGAGAGGGCAGGCTTGGGGGTTCTGGGTGCTCCTCTCCTTGCCCTGTAACAGTTTTGGAACTCGAGAAGAAGAGGTTTATTGTGGAATGTGTGTGTTAATGCACTTGCATCTGTGTCTGTTTTGGTGGTGTGGAAGAGTTCTTTTCAACTAGGTTAAATACTGAGCTACCAAATAAGTTGTTTTAAAGTTAAAAATATATATATATGGATATTCTCTGGCATGACTCTGAGGTCATCAGATTCTCAGCATTAATGAGATTATTTTATCGTTGTTATATGTGAAAGAATTTTGCAATTTGGATTTAAGTAACCATCTCAGTTTGAATTTTTGAGCCAATTTATCTTATGTGCCAACAAATTTCAAGTTAGTTTTAGATTAAATTCTCTTTGTGGTGAAAGTGTGAAAGAAAATTTAATACAGTTTTAAGCACAAAATATTGAAAAGAATAGTGTTTATGGTTGGAATGTGATTAGAAATGCTGGTAGGTCAAATAAGTAGTTTTATAAGATTTATGTGAATTAAAATATCTCCAACTAATGTGATAGTCACTTAATAGAAGTGAAACATTCTTCATTTAATTGTCTTACTTTTAAATTAGTCTGAAGTATTCCAGATATTCCATTAGATTTTACATAAACCACTATACATTTTTCAAAACACCACTTATTTATATAGATTTTATGGGGAAGTTTTTATGATCCCGTCTTACCTCCCAACCAACATTAAAATTTTTGGAGGTACTTTATTTTTCATATTCATTTATTTTATTTTCTAGTGTAGAAGAACTGGGGTGTAGGCCAGAGGTTCAGGGGGGTGAGGAGATTCACTAGAGACAGAATAGGGGGCAAGATAGGTGGATTTACTGAAATACACTACTAAGGAGAGCAGCTGCTGAGACCAGATCCAAATGTGGATTAATTTACTGTCTGGGAATTGAACTCTGGTTGCAGTGGTGATAAGAATGTGACTTAAACTTTAGGCCACCAGGAAGGCCATATTTTTTTATTTTATTTGTTTTTACTAATGTTATGTTACAGGGTAGGGAGAGGAGCACCCCAGAACTTTTAAACTTGCCCTCTCTAAATGGGTTCTGCCATCTGCCGCATCAATACAAACATATAAGGTTTTTAATGGAAAGGAATTTTAATCTAATTAGGGTACGATACAGAAAGGACAAAGAATATAGTTACTAAGTATTTAAAGTTACTCATTTTTTTGAGGGTAAAAGTTTAGCTAAATAGGATTGGCCCAAAGCAAGACCCAAAAGCCTGCTACAAATTTAAAGGACTTTTTAGTGGAGACCCATAGAAAAGGGTCAGAAAGAGTTAGAAAAATCCAGGAGGAAAAGAGCAAAATCAAAATTAAGATGAAAGCTGCCATAGTTAACTTTTTAAAGATTTCTCACCCACATCTGTTCCAACCAGTTCAAGATCAGAAAGCAAGTGCAGTTTTTTTTACATTTCTCTGCTTCACGTGCTTCCTCCACACTTCCTTGCTGCTTTTTATTTTGTTTATTTTTATTTTTTTCCTCCCTTCCTTCTTTTTTTTCCTTTTCTTTTTTCCTCTCTCCAACATCTTCTTTTTCCTGCTCAGCTCCACCCACTTAGGGCAGAACTGGGATTCTGGAACTTCCCCCTTTCCTGGGAACCACCCTGTTACAGTTACAGAATTAGTCTGGCTCTTTTTTTTTTTTTTTTTTTTTTTAAAGATTTATTTATTTATGCATACAAGCACTGGAGTACAGGCCAGAGGTGTGGGGGGTGAGAAGATTCACCACAGATCGCTGGGAGCAGAACAGGCAGATCAACAGAAGCACACTGCTGAGGGGAGCAGCGGGCACAGCAGGAGAGGTCTGCTGCACCATGTGGGTCCCCTCCCTGGCCGGCTGCAGGGATCGAACTCGTGCTGCAGTGACTGCGGTTTGCTTCATAGTGCGTTGCTTAACCCACTGCGCCACCAGGGAGGCCCCTAGTCTGGCTCTTACCCTGGGCTATGTAAGGGGAAAAACAACAACAACAACAAAAAAAAAAAAACAGGTGGCACTCTAAGATTTTTGTGAGGTCAAGCACTTTAGTTCATATTCATATGAATATGGATGCAGATAGGGAACTTTTATGAAAAATCTGGACCCCAAAATAAAGGTTGGAAACTCTTTATAGTTAATTATATCTACATTTGCTACATAGATAAAAAAAATAGACAAAACCATATGGTTGAAGGCTAGTTTCTTGAGGAAAAGGGGCATTTTCAGTGAAGTAATGTTCCAGAGATTGCCCAAGAAACAGACTAGTTATCTGACCCTTTGTAATGCAGCTCTGTTTAGATAGAGGCACTAAGACTGGCCATAAATCTTGATTTGTAAGCAAACTTGTTAATTGCGCCTGCATTGGTATGTTAATTACACCTAGGCTAAACTCTGTGACTGGCTGGATGAGGGGTATTTCCATATCCATTTGTCCAGCAATATTTCTTCCATAATGTAATATGTCTTTGGACTTTGTTCTGAAATATCTACAATCATGTAGTTTTGGATCCTGAGGTTCAATTTAAAAGTGTATGCCGTATTTACACTGAAATAGCTCTTCTAGAAATGCTCTAAAGACAATGGTTAGAACTGATTAAGGTTAAGAACAGAGAAACTGGAAAGGAGGAACCATGAGACCAGAAACCTGCAAGCCTGACACAGACTGCAAGCCTGAAAAGGATTGGCACAGCTATCACCCAGCTATAGATAAAACCAAGATCCTAGGCACCAATGCCTACATCACAAGCAAAAGATCCAGGCAAGTGTCCGGAGCATAGATCTGATGGTAAAGATAGGGAAATTGAGCCCTTTATAAAATCTTTTGTTCCTTTCAGATCCTACAGAGTTTATGCAAAGCCAACAAGCAAGCCACTCCTTGAAGGAGTGAGCCACTCCAGAAAAGAAGACAATAATATCAGTGCAGTCTCTGCACTGGCTCACGGCAACCTTTCTTCTGCACACCTGTGACTATGTAGGTGCTTCTGTTCACCAACTCTCTCCTCTGCAGGGCAGCAGCCTTCCTGACTGCCTGTGACTAGTACCATGCTGGGGCTTCTCTACACTGAGTTCCATCAGTGAAGGCAGCTCTCCTCAAGGCCACCTGCCTGCAACCATGCAGGTCTCTTTCAACAAACCTGTCCCTTTCAGGGCAGCTCTTCCTGCCTGCTTGTGTCTACAAAAGTGTCTTTTACTTTCCTGTTGCTTTTCCCAATAAACCTGTCCTTTAAAATAACTAATGTCTCCGTCTCATGGAGAAAGAAACTCGACACTTGCTGCTGAACAGGGAGCTCTGGTGAAACTTTTCCTAGGATAAACCCAAGAAGTCTGCTCTCCAAACCTACTGACCCTAAAAATGACATCAGAACCACACTTGAAACAGCATCATGATATGATTCATTTTAGTCCTTTTAAAACAACTCACTATTGCTCTTGGATTCTTACTTCCTTCTATCAGTTAAAATGTCAACTTTTAAAACACTTCTTAATTTCACATTCTCACTTTGTTTTTCAGTTTGTAACTTACCCATCCATTTACTGACCTTTATATATGGTTCTCTTTGTTAAAAGAACAAAGTAACAGTGCCCTCTTATTTGATAATTACCAGGAAACCAAGAGATCAAAGAAGGAATAGTTAATGTTATGTCTTCTTTTTAAAAAAATCTCCTATGCTCTTTGATGTCACTACTTATTGACCAGAAAAGAAAGCCTACCTTATGTGGGGTATAGGTCAGCAAGTAGTGTTTATGAATTCAGGCAAATGTCAGTTTTTAAAATAAGAACAACATTTCTTTTAATTATTCTTGATCAGATTAACTATACATATCCATTTATTTCATTCATGCAAATAGAAAACAGGTCAAATTGAAATTGTTTCACTAAAATTCACATAATTTTCATAATACAATATTGAATTGCCTATAATTATTTAGCTATATTACAGAATAAATAAATGCATTAGGCAAAAACTGTAATCTCTGCCTTCATTTTACTGTTATCTAAATATAGAGAGCAAAAAGTGTCACTGTGTTCATTATCTTGGATTTATTTTAGGTATATTCTTATATATTAGGTAGCTGTGTGTTCTGCTGGATACCTTGTTAATGTTGATAATTCTAGAAAAGGAAGCCTGATACATTCATCTCCTGGGTTATTACCATGTCTCTGAATTTTAGATAATGAAGTCATCTGCTTCTTTGAAATACCTCATGCCTCTTAGCTATTCAGAAAGACCCTTCATCTAAAACAGACACTGTGAGGTAATGAGAACCTGTCCCACCTCATGGTGATAGAAAACATCTTTTTTTTTTTTTGCTTAGAAATGTTATGTGGAAATTAAATTATGCATCTAATTTATGACTAACCAATTATGACTAACCATTTCATGTCTTTAGGCTAATATATCTTAATAACAACAAAGCAGGTAACTCTACCATTTCATTTTAGTAAATGGTTTGTGGAAATTATAATTATTTGTCAAATTTATTTATGGTTCCCTAGCCATATACAACTATACATTGAGTCAGTTTATGAATGTAAAATTAATTTTGTAATTTTATTGTCTAAGGATTAGAGAGACTTTCATTAACTTCTTTTGATAATTAAAAAAAAAAAAAAACAGCCAGTTTCAATGGTTCCATATTTACATGTCTATGTTAAAATCTTTACACAAATTTGAAAACTTTCTTGGTATTTTCAATATAAAACTATGCCAATACTTCAAGCACACTTAAAAACTTTCTTTTTGTCCAATAAAGTGAGATGTTATTTATTTATTATTATTATTAGCTTAAAGAATCATTATTACTTATTAGCTTAAAGAAGCAAGTTGGAAAAGTTTGGTGCGCCACCTTTTCTTTTCTCCGAATGATTTTTAATGTTGCAAAGTATGTTCCAGTTTAAACAATTCTCCATGATGGATTTATTTTCAGCATGGCAAAACTGGACCTGAGGGAATAACTATATAAGTATCTGACATGCATACCTGTTAAACCACCTCCAGTAGACCATGCTAACTGTTCTAAAAAGTGTATCCTTCCTTCAAGCAACAGTAAGCAGAGTGTTAATTTCCTCTTTTGGAAAATTTCCAAGAAATTTTGTTCAGCATTAATGTAAAGAAGGTTTTAGAGTCCGATGATTAACATATTGTGATCTAGGAAAAGATCTTTAAAAAATGTCCCTTATCATGCAGATGAAATCTCACCCTATTTTCACAGCTAGACATTGGTACTAGACAATGAGAATTTTGGTTTTCCTAGTTAAAATCAATTTCTTAAAGTTTTAAAATTCACCTCTTAATTTAAATAAGGGAAATAAAAATAAAAAAATGTACAGGATTGTTTAATATTCAGTTAGTTGAAGAAGGATGATTCTAGAAAATGTCTTTCTAATATGAAGAATATTTTCCTCTTATTTGTAGTTTGATTTAAAGTCACTGAATCCTAAACTTTCCTTTGTAGATCAAAGGATGTGTATTTTCCTTCTTTCTCTCACTACCATCCTTTTTATCCCTTTGTCCCTTTCCCTCTTCCACTTTAATCTTAGCACCCTCAGAATATTTACTGCTGTTCACTGGTTTTTGTTGTTAAATTGCATATTGTTTAAATGTCTAATTTTTTACCATTCTAACTTACCATTCTGACTTAAAATTCCTTCTATTTCATTGAAAATGGCTGCATTTCATACTGTCTTAGGTTGTATAATACTTCATGGTGTGAATATACCATTTCAAGGTCCAGTTGTCTATTGATGGACATTTACACTTCTTCCATGTCCTGGTTCTTACAAATCATGCTGCTATGAACATGTGGAACATAGGGTTTTTTTGGTGTTGATAGCTTCACAGTCTTTGCATATGTACAAGAGTAAGTTTGCTGTGTTGTACTGTATTTCCATTTTCAGTTTTTTATGGTAAATCCAGATTGTTTTTTAATGGCTGCAGTAGTTTATATTCCCACCAATAGTGTAATAGGGTTCCTTTTTTCTCTGAATCTTCTCCACTATATTTGAGTTCTTTTTAATATGTGCCATTCTCACAGACATGGGATGGTAACTTACTGTGTTTTAACTTGCATCTCTTGTGTAAGGAGTGATGATGAACATTTTTTCATATGGATTTTGACTTTCTGGATATCCTCTTTTGGGAGTTTGTTCATGTCTGTTGCCCTTTTTTTATTGTTGAATTATTTTTTTAATATATCTTAAATATTAGTCCTTTATACAATATATTGTGTAAATAATTTGTCTTTTTAATAACCTTTCATTTTATTCTGCTTCAAAGAAGTGTTTTAAACCTGAGGTAATTCAAATTGTCCATTTTTGTTTTTAATTCCATTGCCATAGAGGTTGAAGTACCAAAAAATACCTTTATTATTCATATCCTGGAACATATAACCAATGTTTCCTTCTATGCAATTTTATTGTTACAGTTCTTCTATCTAAATCTTTAATTCATTTGGAGTTTATTTTTGTGTGTGAGTTTAGTGAATGATCCAGCTTCATTCGTTTCGTGTGCAATCAGAAATCCTGGAAATTTTAGTATGGATGAGCACTGTGTATGTAACTATAGAGTTTACAGACTGAGTTTAAAAAAAAAAAAGTCACCTAAGAAAATTAATAAGAATAGATCCAAAATATGTAAGATTTTCACTTGCAGATCAATTGCCAGCTAAAAGGAGAAGTTATATTTATGTTGAAGATAGACTGATGGCTCAGATATCTTATAAATCTCAAGGAAAATATTATAGTATCTTTAGATATTAACTAAAATATCACCAATGGAAGATTCTTTTTTCATCATGTGGTAATGTTAAAATAAATGTTTTCATTGGCTAGTAATAAGGGATGTAAAAATGAGATTATAAAAAGAAATAATTTGCCCTTAAGTAAGGACACCCCTTTCATCTTCACATGTTCGGCAATAGGAAAGTATACTCTGTAATATAAATCTAACTTTGTACTTGATTTTGGAGTCACAAACCTTGTGTTGGCTGCCATCCTGCTGTTAGCTGTCTGTCTTTAAAATATTGCTAAACTCTGTCCTTTTTCCTCATCTTTGAAATTAGTTCAATAATATCACCTCAGATTTGTTTTGAAGGGTTAAATTAAATAAAATTACCTGCCCCAAAACCTAGCATATAATAAGTGTTTAGTAGATAATTTTTGGCATTGCCTCTTTCTAGAATCTGATTGGAATGACCCATCAAACAATCAGTTCCTTTGTTATGTTACTGTGATAGGGATCCTTGTTTGTCTCATAACAGAGAAGTAATGATTCATGTTGTATCAGTAACAGAGGTTTGTGCCAGCATTTCCTGGATGGCTCTTGCATGCCTAGGGGAGATAGCAAAAACCACAGAGATGTGTAATTTGAAAAAACAAAACAAAAAACTCTGATATTTATTCTGTTATGATTTGCTCTAATTAGAGCACTACATAATATAACTAAAAGATTTTTCCCCCCTCCCCTGAAGTACATTAATGACAGGAAAAGTGTCTGTACTTTTTCTGGCCGTGGAAATATATAAAGTGTAATTGTCACATATAAATATAAATATAAATTACAAATTAATGGTCATTTTCTAGTGCACTATTAAGATACAAATCAATAAACCCAATAGTCTACACACAGCATCAAGGTTGAGTGGCCAGGAAACTGCTGCTTCTTGCACACAATTTGCCTGTCCAGAAATGGACTGTACTTTTCCCTCAGAAATTCCTGGTGTCCAATCAACCAGTCATATCAAACCAAAGAGAGAGCCCTGGGCTGAGTTTTAAAATAAGTAACATCCCATCAGTGGAACTAAAAACCCTTTCTTGAAGGCTACTACTGGTTTCAAGCAAAAAGGGGAAAAAGTTTAATAATAGAGTACAGACTTCTAAGTATGTTGTTTTTCTTGGGCACATTGTATATGCTGAAAAGTTAATGCTGTTTTTAAAGTTAATTCATGATAATTGAACTGAAGTGCTCAGAAAGTGCTGTTAGAGAGTCTATTTATGAACCTTATGCCCTCTTTGTCAATGCAGTAAAAGCACTGTTCAGTAAAAGAAAGGAGAGTGAGCTGGCTGCATGGTGTGCACTTAGCCATATATACATCTCTTCCTACCCCCCCCTCCCCCAAAGTATCTGTTTTTCTAAGTGCTTTTTTCCCTTTTAATCCATCTAGCTCATTGAGTCAGCAGGCCTGCTAGGGCCATTATCACTCCACTTTGAAGACTGGGAAGGGCTGATAAAATGTATTTTGGTCATGATTCACTGCAAATCACTTTTGTTGCTTTGAGGTTTAGGTCAGCATTGGCAATATAGGTCAGGAGGAGGATAGTATGTGGGACAAGTGAATTAAATAATAACCATTCTTTGGATGATCACACTAACAAATACTTTATATAAATGAAGTATCCAGTCTTTGTTAGAGTTTGAAATTTTAATTGTTTTCATGAATATTGCTGGGAATGAGTTCTTTATGTAAATCTTTACACTTTTATAAGAAACTCCATTTTAATATAGCAAAAATTGATAACTACCTTCGTCTTCAACAATAACAGGTTAATTGAATTATGCTTTAGTCAAATAAGGGAGTGCTAAGTAGGCATTAAAATGATTATCTAAAATAATTATCAATTCTTTGGAAACTATTATGGATAAGTTTAGGGAAAAAGGAGATGTAAAGATCATATTATATTTTTGTTTTAATAAAAATATTTCTCTGTGAAAGAGGAGAAGTACTAAACTATGCATGTAATATTAACAGGATTATTTTTGGTCTTGGAATTTAAAATTATATTAATTTGTTAATTTTCACCTTAAATATTAATCATAAAATATTATTTAAAATAATTACAAATTATACATAACTGTTTTAAAAGACTATGCATTCCAAAGAAGTAATACTTTTAAACAATGAGAAATTAGAAAATGAGAAAGTCTTATTCCAATACACTTCCAGTCACCTACCCAACTATATTACATTATTCCTAAAAACTGGGCCTTCCCAAAGCCTTTTGCAAAAAAATCTCATTAATGGAGAAACATATAGTCACCAAGAACACATAGTTGTGAAAAAAACAGAAGAAGAAGAAGAAGAAACCTACTCAATGTGTAAAGGCTTAAAAAGTAATTGAATCCACAATGACTTTGTATCCAGAAAATGAAGTAAGATGGTAATTATATTGAGGTAGTGAATTAGAATGTGTTGCTATTTCTAAAGCCATGTGATAATATATTCATAATACAAAATCTTATAAAATATTGTATTATGAACTAACAGAAAGCCATGCAAACAAACACAACTTTAGCTAGTGGGAGGAAAGTTCAGACCCTAGGTTTGTTCTTCAGTTCCTCACAGCACTTTCTGTATAAAAATGGATAGTCTGGAAGGTTGGACTGGTGGTAATGGAAAAAACAGGAAATACAGATGACTATTTACCTCACTGAGCTTTGTGACCTCTTCGAACCTTGTATTGCTAATCTGAAAATTGGAGAAAATAATAATAAATACCGTTTAAAGTTGTTAAATAAAAAGCGTATTTAAGGTGCCTAGGAAAATGTCTGCCAAATAATAGTTTTTCTATGGATATTAGCTCTGTATTTCAATTTACAGTCTCACTGGGTGAATCAAGTTTAATTACCGAAAAGGCTAATGGCTTCAAAAGTAGCCATTCTAGAGAGTGAATTCACAATGGGGAGAGCAACAAAAGCCATTGTTCTTTTATAGAACTCCATGAAGAGGTCTTGGGCTAATTTATTCAATTTAGTACAAAACAGCAATGGAACAGTGAGTTTTCAAATTTCTATATCATTTGTTTGGGTTCAAATTTGACTTTGATAAGTTCACGAGTGCACTATTTCCTCTAGCTAGAGATTAAGTTAGGTTTTCATCCTAGAAACTTTATATTCAGTAGGTTAACTTGATTGGCAACCACTCTAAAGGAGAGATTCAGAAATAGAATGACAAGTCTGTGATAATTAAAATCTGAACGACTGAATAAGGAAATTAGGTTGGAATTTCGTCATGATGACATCTATTTGACTTCCATAATCTTTACCTTAGGACAAAAAAAAAAAATGTGAGTCTCTTTTAAAAAGGATAATTGTGGTAGAGGAAAGAAAGCACTAAAACAGTTTTATGAAAATACATTCTCTGAGGTGTTGTATAAAATAGTTCTCTGATATAGAATTCTCCTTTAAACAATTAGGAAGAGTTTGAATGGTGATTATTATCTCAGTCTTTATCCAAGAAGTTCAGTGCCAGGGCAACAAGTATATCTGATCTCCTAAAACTCACAAGTGAAGGTCTCTTCTGGGATCACAGAGATCCAAAGGTTTAATTAAGCATTTAACAGAAGAATCTTATTGTGTCTCAGTCTTACTTATTAGAGTCCATTTAGTACATTGCAGCATAGATTTTTATTTTACCTGTTTTTAAGTCACAGTAATTCTGAATTAATCATTTCACCAACTACAATACAAATATTCTCTAAGCTTTGCAGGCTGATTGATAAAGCAAAGCAATTCTATGATCATGGGAAAAAAAACACTTTAAATGTCTGAGTTTGGTCTGGGAAAAGAGCACTATGTAATATCTGTACAAACTTGTAAAGCACAGAAATGGGTAGTATTGGACATATGGAGTTGTTCATTTTGCAGAACATTTGCTATCAGATGTTCTTAAATAACAGGATGAAGAACACATGCTTAATTAGCTCAATTGTCTGTGGATAACTGTGGAAATGCTCAACTTCTCTTTCAATTTCAAGTTTATGACGCCTTGGCATTCTCTAAAATTTGCTCTAGTATATAATGCTTGCACATTGTGCTTTACTAAGAGTATCTAGCCCTACCAAATCCTGCTTAGTACATCAGAGGTTTCTATTCAACAATAATATCACATAAAATTATAGCAATACCTCAAATTCCTTTTTTTTAAACTTATCTATTTATGTGTACAAGAACCATGGCACAGCTCAGAGGGATGTGTGTGGGTTGGGGGAGGGGGGCAAGAGGACTCACCAGAGACAGTGGGGAATAGAACAGGCAGACTAAAGGAACACACTGCTGAGAGAAGTAATGGGTGAGGTAGAGAGGTCTGCTGTGCCACGTGGGTCACCTCCCTGACCTAGGATGAAGTCGGTGCTGCAGTTACTGCAGATGCTTCACAGTGAGATGCTTAACCACCTAAGCCCCCAAGCAAGCCCTCAAACTACATTTTTATGGGCTGTATTTTGAATCCGTATCATGCCACAATGTTAATTTGTCAATACATTTTTCTGTTATCTTTTATTAAAAACACAAAATGACCTTTAGCCTTTACTATTAGACCTAATAACATTGATATATTTTTTGGCCATCTGGTCATTTCATAGTTGCTTGAGATGTCCTGAAGTCAAATATGCATGTTGTCAACTATAGGAATTGTTGATAACTGTGGTGAACTGGAAAGTGTGGGTTTGAAAGTATGTAGCTTCCACCCAGCTCCTGGGGATCTGGTGTATACAGGTGTTTTGCTGTTGCTGCTATAAAAATAACTATGAGCTGATGAATTGAAACAACACAGATTTGTTATAATTCTACAGGTGAGAAGTATGAAATGTGTCTCAGTGGACTAAAATTATGGTGTTAGGAGGGTCATGTTCCTTTAGAGAGCTCTAAGAGAGAATCTGTTTACCTAGTTGTTCCATCTTATAGTGGCTTTTGGTATTCTTTGACTCCTGGTCCCTTTCAATCTTCAAATTCAGCAGTGGTCAATACATTTTTCTCATCAGGGGTTATTCTGACATTGACCTTTTTTTTTTTAACTCCCATATATAAAGGACCCTTCTGATTAAATTGCACTCACCTGGATAATCTAGGTTACTCTTTTGACATCAGTTTATTAGCAGTCTTACTCCATCTTCAGCATAATTTCTCCTTATCATGTGAAATAAGATGTTCATTGTTTCTGGGGGTAAAATTATGTATATTTGGGGCAGAGAATTATTCTTCCTATCATAGACTATATTAGTATATTAAAAAAGAAACAAGAAACCCCTGTTTTACATGAAATACCTGAGGATTTAAATATTCAAAGCTAATTATTATTTTTTTCACTTTGTGAGATACATAGAATCTCAGTTGGTTCATTTGGGCCTATAGGCTTCCTAAGTATAACTACTGCTGTATTGTTTACCTGACACTATGTAAAGCCTCACACATATACATTATACTAATGGTTTTTCAGTCTACCTAAGAAAATAAACATTTAAGAATGTCTGTGAACAATTTGTGAACAACATAGTACAAGGAGCATTGTATAGTGTCTTAGAAAATGGTCCTTGGGCCTCCCTGGTGGCACAGTGGGTTAAGCAATGCACTACGAAGCAAACCACAGCCACTGCAGCACGAGTTCGATCCCTGCTGCCGGCCAGGGAGGGGACCCACATGGCATGGCAGACCTCTCCTGCTGTGCTCGCTGCTCCCCTCAGCAGTGTACTTCCATTGATCTGCCTGTTCTGCTCCCCGCTCTGTCTGTGGTGAATCCTCTCACCTCCCCACATCTCTGGCGTGTACCCCAGTGCTTGTATGCATAAATAAATAAATCTAAAAAAAAAAAAAAAAAAAGAAAATGGTCCTGTAGGGCAAAGTAATAGGTCTTGAAAAAAAAAATGATGAACCAGACCAGCAAAAGGAAATATATTTGTTTATTTGTTTTTGAGAACAAAAAAGGCAGATTCACTGAAATACCTTGCTAAAGGAAGCAATGGGCAAGAGGAAGAAGTCAGTCAGCAAAAGGAAATTTAAAATATATTATGATTAGCTAGAATGAGTGACAGGGGAATGAAAGAACAGGTGTTGACTCTCCAAGAAACTGGTCTTACTAGAACAGGAGGGACCAGATTGGGGATAGATTATGTGCTACAGTGGCCCATTAAATATACAGATTTGAAGGCTTTCTTGAAGGTTTATTTTGAGATGCAATAAGTTTTTTTAGGTTCTTGAGTCAGAGAAACAGATGGATATAATACTGACTAAGGAAGTTATTTTGAGAGTGATCATAACAGAAATAAAATTATGAAGGCCAGAAAGATGACTGATTTATGTATTTGATAATGGGAAACCTACACTAGAGTGCTCAGTGTTGGTTGAAAATTATCTGAAAGGCATTACAAAGAAAGAATCAGCAGGATTTGGCGAATAATTCACCAAGAAGAGTTAATGGGATAAAGTTAATAAGAGTTCTAGCATCACCTTTGGGAATACAATGGAATCATTGACTGAAGTATACATATTTGGGTAATTAAAACCATTGAATTAAATGTCTTATTCCCAATGGAAAAAGCTTAGGGTCAATGACTAAGTTTTAACAGATGTTTATATTGGAATCATGGGGGAAGGGAGAAGGAATGGAAAGAAAAAGAATATAACCATCATAACACAGTCTTAATACTCAAGGGAGGAAGGAGCTTTAGGGTAGGTAAAAAAGGAACTCCACACTAACAGGCACAATGTAGGTTTTTGTTTTTTCTTTTTTGGAGTGTGAGAATTGTTTGACTTATGGAAGTTGAGAGAGCAAGATAAAGAAAACTTGTTAGAAAGTATGTGTAATCAAATTTGAGACAGAAATTAAATGTTTTGAAATCCAGTGTCGTTAGGGTGAGAAAGTAGATGAATTTCAGGAATTGAATTTCTTGAAGTGGCTACATTATAGAAAAGGGCCAATTATACATTGGGACACAATGTTCCTGAGGAAGTAAGAATAGATCACAAATCACAGCTCCTTCTATGAGATGTGATTGTCCTACACTCAAGGTGAGCCCAGGTGTAGCAGCCAGGAAGGGTGGCACAAGAGCAAGGTTCGGGATGGTTCTGGGCAGACAGGTCAGGGAAGGGAGTTGTAGCGGCAGGAAGGCAGCAATAGAGGCAGGTTCGGGATGGTTCTGGGCAGACGGGTCAAGGAAGGAGTCTCTTGGGGCCCTTGGTGGCTTTTCATACTTTATTTAGTAGAGGTGGCCAGGTACATGGCAGGCAGGGGTGCCCAGGGGGCCGGGAGGCTGGCAGGCCTCCCAGCCCCCAGCACATCTCACCCTCTCGGCTGCTGCTTCTCTCTCTGCTGCTGCTGCTGTTGGTTCTCTCGGTCAGTCCTTGCAGTTCTGTCTGTTGGCTCTCACAGTTCTCGCAGTTCTGGCGTCCTCATGACACTGCCCATTTATGCCCATGTCCCAACACAGGTGCGCCCACTTGCGCATGCCCACCCTGGAATGCTCGCAGCACCTCAGGTGTCCATCATCAGTAGTGGGAGGGTGGAAAGACTTCATCAACCTTTACCCTACAGGAGTCTTGGAGCCCTCGGTGGCTTTTCATGCTTTTATTAGTAGAGGTGGCCAGGTACATGGCAGGCATGGGGGCCGGTGGGGCCGGGAGGCTGGCAGGCCTTCCAGCCCCCGGTGCATCTCACCCTCTTGGCTGCTTTCTACTGCTGCTGCTCATCAGTACTGTCGGTCCTGTTGGTCCTGGCATCCTCATGACACCACCCATTTATGCCCGTGTCAAACTCAGGTGCGCCCACTTGTGCATGCCCACCCTGGAATGCTCGCAGCACCGCAGGTGTCCATCATCACAGTGGTGGGAGAGTGGAAAGGCCTGATTGTTCTCTGACCCTACACCAGGGAACCTATTCTAACCTATATCCTCACTCTATTAGCCACAACAGATTTTGAGAGAGGAAATGGACACATGAATCAAATCAGTGAAACTGGATCCCATTGTGCAAGCCTCAGGCCATCACCAGCTTTCCTGCTGCCTGAGCTGCAGGATAAGAGGACTTTTTTGGAGCTGTGGTGTGCTGCCTCCTTACCACCTGTAGGTGTCCCCATCCTCACCAATACATGTAGGTTGTGGGCCAGCACAGGCCACCCCAAAGAATTGCAACTGTATTCACAGCACTGGGGTTTTCCCCATCAGCCACCCAAGTGTGCTGCCTGTAGGCAGTGCCCAGGTGTAGGGTAAAGTTGATCAGGTATTTCCACCCTCCCACCACTGATGATGGACACCTGAGGTGCTATGAGCACTCTAGGGTGGGCATGTGCAAGTGGGTGCACCTGTGTTGGGACACGGGCATAAATGGGCAGTGTCATGAGGACGCCAGAACTGCGAGGATCGACAGACAGAACTGTGAGGACCCACAGACAGAACTGCGAGGACCAACAGACAGAACCAACAGGACCGATAGTACTAATTAGCAGCAGCAGCAGAGAGAAGAAAGCAGCCGAGAGGGTGAGATGTGCTGGGGGCTGGGAGGCCTGCCAGCCTCCCGGCCCCCCGGGCACCCCTGCCTGCCATGTACCTGGCCACCTCTACTAAATAAAGTATGAAAAGCCACCAAGGGCCCCAAGAGACTCCTTCCTTGACCCGTCTTCCCAGAACCATCCCGAACCCTGCTCCAGAGCTCCCATCCTGCCGCTACACCAGGCCACTTTGAAACATGTGGCAGTGGTAGTTGCAGTGGCAGCGGAATTAGTAGGAATTCCCCTGTCTGCCACACACAGTGCCTCTTGCCCTTCAAGGACACTGGCAGCCAGACCCAGAAAATGTTGCTTGTTGTCTGGCTCAGGTCAGCAGTGGCAGCAAGGCTGCAGGCAGTAGTGGTTCTCCCACCCTTCTGTCCTGTGATATGCAGCCCTGGGGCTCTGTTAGCAGAGGTGACCTAAGCCCCAAGGCATGGTTCAGGGAAGTGGAGAGGAGCATTAATGCCAGGAGTCACAGGCAGTAGAGGCCTTCAGAATGCTGGATGCACATGGTAAGCTATTAGAGGAGTAAACCCTGTAGCAGCTGGGACCCATGCCCCAGGATACTGAAGGCATCCCCCGCCCCCATACATACCCATTGTTGTACCTGCTGAGTGGACAGTAGGCATGATGTCCCTTTGGTCTTCACCAAGGCTTGTTCAGCTATGGCTACCTGAAGCCCCCTGGCCCAGAGCCTTCCCTTACCTCAATGCAGGTCAGGTCTGGCAGGTGCTGGGGTTTTACCTGTTGTAACTTGTACCAGGATCATCAATGCACCAACCAAGTTTGAGCTCTTCAGCTGTCAGTTAAGGGCTTGAGCTCATTATGCTGACTGAAAATTCAGTGAAGCCATTGCTGCTTAAAGGCACCAATAAAATACTCAGAGTAGGAAAATGGTCCAATTAAGCTTGTTGGGTGGGGGACCCTGAATAGGATCTAAGGCAGAGCAGGAGCCAAGTTGACTCATTCTGTAGCCAACTTCAAAAACAGAAGAAGGGTTTAGGAGACAACTTTTGACAATAGAATGACTTTTGGAGCCAGACTTCAAAAAAGCAGCATTGAGCAGACAGCTCCATGGGGCTCCAAGACCTCCACAAACCTTCACAGAGACCTGGCTAATTCACATGCCTCTGATATCGCCTCTGACATTGCATGCAAGGATCACTATTGGCCTCAGCCCAGTTTTTCAGAGATCTTTTGGCTATTCGTTCATACCAGTAGTTCACAAGAGCTGTAACACTGGTGTCTCTGAAACTGTCTCCTGGTGGTTGGTGCTGACCAGCACTACTGACCCGTGCTAGGCACTCCGAGTCTGGCCATTTTTGAGAATTATCCACCACTTCTGATCATTTGACACTTCTGATCAACAGCACCTTCCTATGCTGTTGAATCAATTGTTTCCTTGTCTGGCATCCAGTGCTATTCAGCCTAGCCTTAAGACTGTTGCAGTGCCATCTCAACAACCCCACATGTGAGCACCTCTAACTTCCAACCATGAGTTGGATACTAGCCCATGGCTTACTGGTGTGCCTCCAGCTCCAGGCCTTCATTGATAGGACAGCACCATCGTGCATGAGTAGCTTTGTTTGGGACTACTAGACACCAGGCATTATCTTGGATGAGATAGCTGGCCACATGTGGCCTTAGAAACTCTTTGTTTCCCTAAACTTGTTTGTTAAACCCTATTTTTGTTGTTCCCTGAGCCTCTACAATTTCCTGCACAGTTGATAATGCACATTTGATAATGTGAGAATCCACAGGCAGTGACCTGTCCCCCTCCTATCCTATCCTGTCCCCCTACTGTCCTTGGCATTTCTTTAAGTACTCTTTAGATATGGTTTAACTAGGACAGTCAACATCTCTTTTCTAGAAATTTGTGATTGAGCCTGAGAAATGGGTTTTTATTATAAACGTATGTATGTGTGTGTGTAAACAAATTTACTAATTGTGCTGTATATATGTTCTAAATATGCTAGTTAACTATGTATATATACATTATAGCAGGGGGAATCAGTGAAATCAGTGACGAGATGGGGAGAGAACAAAAGCAAAAGCAACAGAAAGAGAAATGGACAGAGAAATGTTCCTGCTGTGGCTCCTTCTGAAGTATTCCCTAGATAATTGTGATTGCCCATACCTTTCCAAGGCATTTCTTTGCTTAACCTACATTGAAGTGATTCTTTTCCTTTTAATAAAAAAAAAAATCATGAATGAGTTACTAGGAAAAGTTAAATCTAGAACACTGGCTGACATTTTGAAGACACCTCTATCTGTGATAGGAAAGAGAATTGATACAATGAATGATCCAGGAAACCAGAAAGCCAAAGAAGTACTTAGGAAACCTCATATTCATACTGTATGATTAGTACAAGCCTCAGTTTATAGAAATTTTCTTCTGAAAGGTGTTTGTTAAACCAGGTGTCAGTTAAACCACTGCTCTAGGAGACACACCCTTTCAATATTTTCCTCCCATAGGGATATGTCCCATAATAATGTATATTATGTTTCAGGGTAATGAGAAGGGCATCCCTAAACCCCCAAAGCTGCCCACTCTGTGTTCTGCCATCTACTGAATCAAGACAAAACACGCAAGATGTTTAATGGAAAGAAAGTTTAATACAATTAGCATGCAAGAAAGGAAAGGGGAAGAATAAAATTTCCAAAGACCTGAAGCCACTCATCCTTTCACAGGCAAATTCCCAGCCAAACAGTGTTGACCCAAAGCAGGGCCACTGAGGCCGAAAAGCTTGTTACAAGTCTAAGGTACCTTCTGGTGGGGACCCTAAGAAAGGGGCAGATGGGGCCCAGCATGTCTGGGTCAAAAGGAGCAAAATCAAGATAAAAGCTGCCATTGTTAACCTTCCCACATGTCTCTCACCCACATCTGTTTTAACCAGTCTAAAACCAAGAAGCAAGTGAAGTTTCTTCACATGTCCCTCTGTTCCACGTGTCTCCTCCAGGTCTCCTTCTGGCTCTTCATGCCCAGTCTCTTCCTTCCCTAGTCTCCTCTCTAGTTTTTCCTTACTGCTCTATCTTTTATTGAGTGAGGCAGGGAACCTGGAACTTCCCTTTCCTGGAGCCCACCCTGTTATAATCATAGTGTATTTAAATTGCAGGGGTACTTGTTAGCAAAATTTTCTAGATTTCAAAATCTATGGATCTTAAGGATCAGGGATCATGTGTATTTGTTGGAAAAGCATTGCTATTTTCCCAGTGGAGACTGATATATGCCCATTTTAAACAATTTAAGTAAATCCTCATCAGATGGAAGTTCTTTCCTGAAATGTTTAAAGTTTAGAGCTGGGGCCTCCCTGGTGGCACAAGGGGTTAAGTCTCAGCACTATGAGGCTCTCCTCAGCCTTTGCAACAGGAGTTCGGTCCCCAGCCAGGGAGTTGACCCACTAGGCACAGAAGACTCTCCTGTCTAGCCCTGCTCCCCTCAGCAGTGTATTTCAGTAGATTTGCCTATTCTGTTGCCCACTCTGTCTCTGGTGAATCCTCTCACACCCTGCACTTCGGGCCTGCACCCCAACTCTGTATGCATAAATAAATAAATCTTTTTAAGAAAAATTCAGAGCTGATCCATGAAACATCTTGAAAACCTGCCTGAAGATTGTAAATACATTTCACTTACTATTATAAGTATGAAATATTTAAAATTACTTAGAGATTTATTTTGGAAATTTGTTTATTTCTTTAGCTATTAATTATATTACTTCAAAAGCAATCTTGAAATATTATTTGATAATTTTAGGATTTTAGATCTTCTAAATATAAATATGAAAGGAAAAGAGAAAGACAGAAGGCTTTTCATAATTTGTGATTTATTTTGTTAAAAAGTGTAATTTGCAGTTAAGGGAAATGTGATAATATAATCGAGGGAAGAAATACAGCCAGAAATCTCATAAAATGATTTGGACACTTTACTAATCGACTCTAGGAGTTTCTAGTTCTTGTAAACATTAGATCAAAAAGCTTCTCCAAGCAGGTCTTAAGCCCATTATTACAAGTGATGCTAATACCTATGATGTTTTTACACTAACGATATTGATATGCAACTCTCCCTCACAATAAAATCAGCAACATTTGATAGTGAGAAAAAATGTAATTACAGACATAATTCAAGGTCTAGCACATATTATTTTGGATTATTCAATTGTAACAAAAGAGTAAGCTTAAAAATTGTTTCCCATGGGCCTTCCCCTGGTGGCGCAATGGGTTAAGCAATGCACTATGAAGCAAAACGCAGCCACTGCAGCAAGAGTTCGATCCCTGCCGCTGGTCAGAGAGGTGACCCACATGGTGCGGCAGACTTCTTCTGCCTTGCCCACTGCTCCCCTCAGCAGTGTATGTCAGTCAATTTGCCTGTTCTCCACCCCACTCTGTCTCTGGTAGATCCTCTTACCTCCAGAAATTCTGGCCTATACCATGGTTTCTTAATATGAATTAAAAAGAGAAATCTTTAAAAAAATTGTTTCCCAGGCTTGATTTTTGTTGATATATGCTACAGGCCCCAGAATTACATGCTATCCTATTAGAAATAATATTATCAGAGCTAATTTATGTTAATTTGAAAACTGTTTTGAACATGCAAAGTCTTTGGCCTTGAAGATAAGAATACACATATTCATTCATGCCCTGACCTTGCTGGACCCTGCTGAAACGCAGCCAATGTATACATGAGAGACCCTCCTCTTCTCTCCTACCATGTTTTTCATGTTGGTGATGGCTGGTGTCAGATTGTCAGTCCTTCTTGGTCTTGAGCTATCTGAATCAATTTTTTCCCCTCATTGAAACCCATTCCATCATCTTCTGAACATATTGATCTTCAGTCATGCACATACTCATCATACTCTTCATGGTGTTTCTGCCTGCAGGCCTCTCCTTCTCATTATTTCTATATTGGTCACTCTGTCCTCACAGCTGATGCCAATCACGCTTTTTACAAGTGCATTTCAAAGGCATTGAGCCTCTGGTGTTTCACTCACAGGAAAATAACACTGAATCTCTCCTTTGTACCTGTAGTATAGATTTACTTAGCTGATTTAATTTGACTGCTAGTCAAAAATTTTAAGAACTTTTATAGAGGTGTATGCATTTTCAACCCCTTCCCACATACCCACATTCCCTTTCTAACCTATACACAAGTGAAAAGAGAAGAGTTTCATATAATGAACATAGAGAATGATTGTACCACACACAAGAAAAGAATCAATATTAATCATGACCTGCAGTCAGACTACCCTTGGCTCTGATCATCTCAGATCTTCTGTCTGAGAGTGGCCCAGCTGGCTGCATTTTTTAAATAGGGAATCCTGTGGGGGAGCCAAGAGGTGGTCAGAATTCTGGTGGTTCTGTTTGTCATGCTGTATTCTGGCATTTCTGCAACTCTGCCTTTCTCAAGAAAGTTAAGTATACTGACTAGATTTTTAATAGAAAATTTCACACAATTGTTATTACTCTAACTTATCTATGGTGGGAAATTCTTTAAGACATTTGGTCCAAGCAGATTCAATAAAAATAATAACAATGATACTACTTGAACCTCATTGAAATGTCAGTTACATTGCAATCTGCTTTGTAGGGTAAAGGTTGATCAGGTATTTCCACCCTCCCACCACTGATGATGGACACCTGTGGTGCTGTGAGAATTCAGGGTGGGCATGCGCAAGTGGGCGCACCTGTGTCGGACATGGGCATAAATGGGCGGCATCGTGAGGACGCCAGAACAGACAATTGTGAGGACCGACCGACAGTACCAGCAAGAGAAGCAGCAGCCGAGAGGGTGAGATGCACTGGGGGCTGGGAGTCCTGCCAGCCTCCCGGCCCCCTGGCACCCATGCCTGCCATGTACCTGGCCACCTCTACTAAATAAAGCCTAAAAGCCACCGAGGGCTCCAAGACTCTCCTTCCTTGGCCTGTCTGCCAGAACCATCCCGAACCTGCCTCCAGTGCCCCCTCCATCCTTCCGCTACAGCTTCATATTGTTAATTTCCCATTAATGTAAATAAGCTTCTAGCTATAAACTACAGGTAAGGAAACTATGACTTAGAAACATTAAGCATCCTAATTTATCAGCTTTGAGAGGAATATTTTCTTAATCCATTTGAGCTTCTCTATCTGACTTATAACAACAACCATTTATTTGTCTGTGGTAGAACTCAGGCTTGCCCCATTCATACGGGTTCTGCCCTTATGAACCCAATTACCTGCCAAATGCCCTGCATCCCAGCATCATCACCTTGGAGGTTAGGTTTTCTCTGAAATGGCTTGTCTTACTATTGATGCATTATATGAAGATAATGGGGAGTTTTGTTTTATTTTTTGGAGTCATTCAAAATGCTGGTTTGTCTTACATTTTTTTGTGTTATAAATATGGCACCTTGTCCAAAGCCATCCTGTTAATGTGTGGTAAGGCAGACTGGAAACTCCATGCCATCCTCTCAAATATTACAGTTCCAGATAACCAGATGGATATATTGTAGCTGATTAAAAATAGTTTGTTTTTTTCTTAACTTGTGACATTCTTTCCACTGCATCAATTGACATTGATAACAGAAATAAATACCTTTATTATTCTGACCCCAGTAATTACAGAGAACATTCTGTACTAGATGGAGAGAATTACATTAGATATTTTTGGTTTCTTGTCTTTTTGATTCTGTTATTTGATATGAGGACAAGAAGGGTACATTTGAGTATTTTGTTTTTAGAAACTTCCAATCATGGAACTTTTTCTCTATTCTCTTCTTTAGCCCTGAACAGTCCTTGAATATACAGATAGCCTCCTGGGATTCATAATCTAATTAATCAAAGACAAGGGCAGCCATCTCTTTGCTTAGGCATTGATAGTTTTCTGTTGAATGTTAGGATGTGTGTTTCAGAAGGCATTTATCTTTCTATACTTGCTAATCACATTGAAGAGTGAGAGAGTGAGAAAAGCAATAAATGGTTTCTCTTTTAAGTGTTTCATCATTCTTTGTATGACTTCTCATGTTCCCCTGCCTCCTGTTTTAGTAGCACTTCAGAATGTCTGCCAGTCTGTTTTAGAGACAGTTTATTGGCTGTGATGCTGAGAAACATGCAACTTATGTTTCTTAACTTTTTTTCTGCTATATTTTCCTTTCCAAATTAATACCACAAATGGCAACCATTTTCAAAGTGGGAACATGCCAAGTGAACTGGAAAAAATCATCTAATCCTAGACTTCTGTGATATGATGTTAATGAAATATTTTGATAGGCCGAAAGAAACCTCAATAAGGAAAATTGTCTTATGTGTGTTCAAGTCACAAAAACTCTTAAAATGTTTTAAAGATACTTGACATTATTTCTAAATTTCATCTTGAAGTAAACCATATAAAAAACTCCAAATATTTAACACCCTCTTATATCAAAGACCAATCTAACTTTAGTTGTTACATCATATTTCTTAATTGACTTTTGATAAAGGTAGGTATGAGTCTTGGGAATCTTCATGTAACTGGGTCATTTATCAAAAGATGGCTATTCTTAAAAGAAATTAGATGCTAAATTCTTATAAACTGATAATAGCTTCTGTAGTCACAAGACACTTTTTTTTTTATGAGTTACAGGACATTTCAGAACTTTTCCAAACTGTAAACCCAGCCTTTACTCCTATTCTTTGTCTGAAGATTATTTCCTTTTATCCAGTCTACTAAAAGATAAAGGTCAAATACCCATTTGAAAAAAAAAAAAAAAACTGGGAATTTCCAATAAGTGATTTCTTGATTCATCTTTTTCCTGCCTGATTTGTACTTTCTTGTCACTTGTCTGCCATCCAGTTAATGCACATCAATTTTGTTTTGTCACCTCTATTGAGAAATGTGATTGAGTTATTAGTTCAACTTATGCTGTTTTCTAACATCAGACAGTCATAATTGAAACAAAATGCTGCTGGCAGATTTGCCTGAGTTTGTGCTTAAGTAACAGCTCCCAGATATTGTTTGTAAGCATTACCCCTTCAAGAACAAAGGGAAGTATGTCCACCTATATTTTGTGGAGCTAAGTGAAATAAAAAAAAAAAAAAAAAGTCCCCAACTAAGGGTGGGGAATTCAACCTCCTTTTCTCCCTGTTGGGTGAACATGTGGGTCCCAAAAGATCACATCAACTGGATTGGTGATCAAGAACTGCAGTGGGGTTGTGGGTAGTAAGCAAGTTCTTGCCTGTGCATGTCTCTAAACATCAGAGGACTGGCAGCTGCTTGAGCACTGGCTGCCTGTTCCCAGACCTCGGCTCCCTCCTGGGAAATCACCCAGGCATCCATGACCCAACCAGAGAGCAGAAGCATCCTGTTCTGAGGTGAAGCTGGAGCTGAGAGGAAGAGATGTGAATAACTTCCAGGGGACATAGGGACATGTTCTATTGAAACATTGTACTTTACTTACAAAATATAAAGATAAAATGATTAAGAATTTCAAGGTGGAGACCAAAGAACCTTATAATCATTTGCAAATGCATTGGTTGCATGCCCTTGAAGTCTTCTCTGAATGATCACTGTTCTTTTAGTTGTACAATACTCCGATTAATGTATTTCTTAATGCTTCAAATATTTATTCACAAGCATTTTTGTGCATTAGGTCATGTGCCAGTGAGCAGTCTGGTAGAGAGATGATATCTTAGCATTTTTAGTTTTCTATTTATAGCCAGAATTTGTGAGTTTTGCCTTTTTCCTGACCCTTTGTTCAGTTTTTCTATATTCCACATATAATGGAAACCATCCTATATTCATCTTTTTCCTTTTGACTTGTTTCACTTAGCATAATCCCTTCTAGCTCCATCCATATTGCCATGGGTGACATGAGTTTTTCTTTTTTTGATGACATGAGACTATCTTTTTTGGAGTGGTGAGTAGTATTCCATTGCATATATATACCACATCTTGATCCAGTCATCTGGTTTGGGGCATTTGGGTTGTCTCCACATGTTAATGATTGTAAATAGTGCTTGCAATAAACACAGAAGCACAGGTTTCCT
Organism: Galemys pyrenaicus; assembly: GCA_019455555.1. Taxonomy (NCBI): domain Eukaryota; kingdom Metazoa; phylum Chordata; class Mammalia; order Eulipotyphla; family Talpidae; genus Galemys; species Galemys pyrenaicus. Next base: position 7,792,432 of record JAGFMF010011830.1, on the reverse strand, counting down.
TTCAAATATGTGTTATGTTCTTTGGGTTGATCCCTAGGAGTGGAATTGCTGAATCACATGGTAGGTCCATTTTTAGTAATTATAGGACCTTCAACACATCTTACCATAGGCTGGATTAGTTTGCATTTCCACCAGCAGTGTAAAAGAGTTCATTTTTTCTCCACATCCTCGCCAGTATTTGTTGTGTCTAGTTTTTTTGTTTTTTGTTTTTTTTAATTAAATGGGCCATTCTCACAGGTTGAAATGGTGATTCATTGTTTTTTGTTACATTCCCCTGATAATTAGTGATGTTGAACATTTTTCATATATCTGTGGACTGTTCACATTTCTTCTTTGGAAAAATGTCTTTTTAACTTTCTGCCTATTTTTTGATTGGGTAGTTTGGTTTGTTTAAACTCTTTGTAGATATTTGATACCAATCCCTTATCAGTTGTATGATGTGAAAATATTTTTTCACTTTCAGTAGAATGTCCCTTCATTTTGGTTGTTGTTTCTTTTGATTCATAGAAGCATTTTACCTTATGTAGTCCTAGCTGTTTATCTTTTTCTTTGTTTTCCTTGCTTCTGGAGATTAATCTTTACAGATATTTGCAAGGTTAATGTCATGGAGTGTTTTGACTATATTTTCTTCTATATATTTTATGGTATCAAATCTTACATTCAAGTCTTTCATCCATTTAGAGTTGATTTTTGTGAATGATGTGAGATAGTAGCTTAGTTTCATTCTTTTGCATGTGGCAGTCCACTTTTCCTGGTACCATTAATTAAAGAGACATTCTCTGTTCCAGTGCATATTTTTTGCTCTATTGCCATAGATTAATTGACCATATATGTGGTTTTATATCTTGGCTTTCAGTTCTATTCCATCAGACTGTATGTCATATATGGTCTTTAATTTACTGCAATATGTCCTATATATGCTCGTTTTTTGAGGATATTTTATAATTAATGAATGTTGAATCTTATCAAATGCTTTTATCATTTTTTTAAAATGTGGTGAACTATATACACTCATAAATTTGTGGATATTTAACCATACTTGCACCCATGCAATAAATCCTACTTTCTCATGATATATAATCCTTCTAATGTATTTTTAATTTGATTTACTATGATTTTGTTGAGAATTTTTGTGTCTATGATCATCATAGATATTGTTCTATAATTTTCTTTTCTTTTTTCAGTATCATTGACTATTTTTGGAATCACAGTATTATTGGCTCATACAAAATGTTTATAAGTATTCCCTTTTCTTCATTTTTTTGAAGGAGTTTTAGAAGGAAAGAGGTAATAGTTTGTCTTTAAAAGTTTAGTTGAACTCACAAGTGAAATAATCTTGTCCCAAACTTTAGTTTTTTGAGGAGACTTAAATGCTGTTTGAATTTTTTGCTTACATTTATTCTATTCAAATTTTCTATTTATTCCTCATTTAGACATGGATGGTTTATATTTCTGAGAATTTTCCCATTTCTTCTAAATTATTCAACTTATTGGCACAGAACACTTTATCATTTTCTGTATTTTTGAGATGTCTTTTATAAATACACCAATGTAGTTTCTGACAATATGTAAGTTTTTGCCCTTTTTCAAATTTTAGTCTAGGTAGTGTTTTGTCTATTTTGTTTATATTTTCAAAGAACCAGCTTTTAGCTTACTTGTTCTTTTGTACTCTATTTTTATATATATTCCATTAATTTCTATTGTTTCCTTCCTACATCTGGCTTTTGATTTTGATTTTTTTATTCTAGTTCCTTAAAGTGAAAGGTTATAGTATTAATTTGAGATCTTTCTTATTTCTTATGGCTTGATGTTGGACATAGGGCTATATAATTATCTCTTAGTAATACTTTTGCTGTTTTCCATAGGTTCTAGCAGATTGTTTTTTCATTTCACTTGTCTCCAGATTTAAAAAAATAAAATCTTCATTGCTTTCCTCATTAACCAATAGTCATTCAGTACTATGTTCAGTCTGTTCATATTAGAGATTTTTCTTGCTTTGTTTTTGTGTTTGATTTCTAGCTTGAAATCATTGTGATCAGACAAGATGTTTGATATGAATTCAATTTTCAGTTATTTATGATATTTTATGTTCTCAAGAATAGCCCATATGCAATTCAGAAGCAGCTATATTATCTATTTAGTGGTCTACTGCCCTAGAAAGAAATATGCCCAAGAAATATCTATTAGACCCAGCTGATATAGGTCCTCATTTAAGACTGTTATTTTCTTGTTAATACCCTGTCTAGTTGATCTATTCATTGATGTAAGTTATGTGTTTAAGTCTTCTACTACTGTTGTATTGCTGTCATGTCTGTTTTCAGATTTGATAATAGTTAGCTTATATTTTTGATGTTTCTTCATTTGGTGCATTATATTGACAAGTATTATATCTTATGACGTATGTGAACTTCATCTTTGTCTTTTATTAACATCTTTAGCTGGAAGTCTATTTCATCTAATAAGTGTATGGATACTTACCTTTTTCTTGATCCCATTTGTTTGTAGAATTGTTTTCCACAAGCCTGTATTTGTCTTTGAAGCTCAGATAAATACTGTTCCCGACACAGCAGAAATGTGGGTCTTGTTTTCTCTCTCTCTCTCTTTTTAAGATTTTATTTATTTATGCATACATACAAGAGCTGGGATGCAGGCCAGAGGCACCTGGGATGAGAAGATCCACCAGAGACAGAGCAGGGAGAACAGGCAGATCAACTGAAATACACTGCTGAGGAGAACAGCTGGTGAGGCAGGAGAGTTCTGCTGTGCCATGTGTGACCCCTCCCTGGCCCAGAGAGAACTCAAGCTGCAGTGACTGTGGAAACCCCCCAGAGTATTGCTCAACCCCTTGTGCCACCAGGGAGCCCCCCTGGGTCTTGTTTTCTGATCCAATCAGCAAGTCTATGCCTTTTGATTAGTGATTACACTCCCTTTACAGTTAAGGGAATTATTAATATATAAGAATTTACCCTTTTTTTTCCTAACATTTTTCTGGTTCTATTTATTGTTCATTTCATTTGGTTATTTTCTTATTATTGATTTAAATAAGAGAGATATTTTCTGAATTTTGGGGGCATCTAAACTTTGAAATCTTAAATGTCCCCTCTGTTTGTCTATAAGACCTTTATTTTTCCCTCATATCTGAAAGAGAATCTTGCAGAATATAATATTCTTACTGGTGAATATATGTGTATGTGTATATATATTTATATATGTGTGTGTGTGTATTTTGAATGTTATTTGTTCTTTCATTGCTAGTAAGATTTCCTCAGAAAAGTTTGCTGTAACCTTATTTGAATACCTTTAAAATTTACTCTTTTTTCCCCTCTTTGCTGCCTTAACTATCTTTCCCAGTCTTGAGTGCTCTGCATTTCTATGATTTTGTGTTTTGGTGTGTGCCTCATGTATTTAGATATCCAGGTATTCTTTTAGCTTCATAAACTTGCATGCTTAGTGTCTTCTCTGAGTCTGAGAAAATTCCCTCTATTAATTTTTTGAATATGTTCTCTTCTTTTTCTTTCTGTTTCTGAACCATCTGTTATTGTCCTTATGATTCATTTCCTAATGGGATTAAATGGTTCTCAAAAATTATATATATATATATATATACACACATATATGTGTGTGTGTGTCTGCCCATTTCATTGCTTTAGATTTCTTTACTTAATTTTAAAGATTTATTTTAGTTTTTATGCATACAAAAACTGAGGTATAAACCAGAGGTATGAGGGGTGAGAGTGTTCACCAGAGACAGAGTAGGGAACTGAAAAGTCTGATCTACTGAGATAAACTGATGAGGGTAGCAGCAGGAAAGACAGGAGAGGTCTGATGTACCATATAGGGGTTATGCTCCCTGGCAGGGGATTGAATTCTCTTGCAGTAGCTGGTGGTAACTTGATAGTGCTAAAACTTTAACTTCTGCTTTACCAGGGAGACCCTTTTCTAGCTATTTTTAAAGTGCCTAAAGCCATACCTTAGAGATTTAAACTATATCTGTCTTTCTTTTAGCAGGTAGTAATTTTTAATGTGATTTTAGATATTTGACTTCTCATGTTTTCATAGGCTGGAGACTTTATCTTGCAGTTGCTGTGTCAAAGGGTTGGGGAATGACCTGGTGATGCCAAGCTCTGGGGAAGCATAGGTTCCCACTGATTCTCCTGATAGCACTGATAGTCCTCCTCTTTGGGGTTCCCATGCTGAGTCTCCTCATGCTCTCAGTGTGCTACACAGGTCAGTGCCACTCCCAAGGGGTGTGATAGTGGAATGTAATCCTACACTAGGCATTTTGTTTGTTTGCTTTCACTGTGGGCCTGACCATCAGGGAGCATATCAACTGCTATACAGATCAGAAAAGGGTGTGTGCCTCCACACAGTTCTTCCTCCTCAGAACCTCTGGCTGGTGACTGGCCAAGTGTCTGTGCCATCATTTGTACTATATCTTCCCACTCATCATTGCCACCAGACGTCTCTCTTCAACCACCTCTCATTCATTGAAGCATGTATCTATCCTGTGAATCTTCTGGTATGGTCTGCCTGTTCTCTGATGTACAAAAGATGTTTGAGTTTAGCACCAAGTCAGTGTATTCTCTGGGTACAATATTCCACTAGTTAAGCTAAATGGTCTCTGGGGAGCAAAGCAATCAACCTTCTCTGACACTATCTTGGATATCTCCATAGTTTTTCATTTCACAAGTTAGACTTTTTGGAATTGCCAGTCTGTGATTGCTAACTGTGATTCTAAAAAATTCTGAACACTTGTAAAATGTTTGTGACTGTAAAAATATATTTTATATAAACATATCTAAACATGCTAAATTTAAAATGATGAAAGCAATAAGTTAGATGACAAAAATCTCTTTATTCCTCTATATTTTCCTTCCCAAAATCACTTCAGGAAAAGCAGTGTATAAAATGTAGAATTTATTTTTTATGTCAGGATTTGTTTTTATTTATTTACACATACAAGAACTGGGGTGTAGGCCAGAGGTAAGGGAGTGGAAGGATTCACCAGAGACAGAGTGCAGAGCAGGACAGGCAACTCTAAACAAATATACTGATAAGGAGAGCAGCAGGTGAGACAGAAGAGGTCTGCTGTGCCATTATGTGGGTCACATCCCTGGCTAGGAATCAAACTCAGGCCACAGTGATGATAGTGTGATAGCACTGAGACTTAATCCAAAAGCCACCAAAGAGGCCCTAAAATGTAGAATTTAGAAGGACAATCTACCATTCTAATTTTGTCTATATATTCTAAAAGACATAACACTAAAAAGCTTAAGTTTTATAAAATTTTACCTTGACATTATTTCTTGGTATCTCCTAACACCAATCAAAAGATTTATAAATATTTTTTACAATCTTTTTCAACTCAGAAACAAGATTTTTATGTGTGATTATGTTCTGGAACTTTGCAGAGGAACATATTTTGATTCAGTCTGTGTAGAAGCACAGTAGTATTATTTTAATGTTATGAATGTTCAAGCAACATTAGAAAATAATAAAAATTTGTCATTCAGCATATTTCTAATAGTCATTTAGCAGCCTAAACTCATTTAGGCAACTTAAACAGAGTGTATGGTGTATATACTATGTAACTCTTTTATGTGACTCTTTGGGACATTCATCTTTGGTGAGGGCACACTCAGAAGTACTAAAGGCAGACTTAGTAGAATCCTGGGGATAGATTGTTAAGCTATTCTTGAACTATACATTGGCACATTATTTTAATAGGCAAAGATTGTCATGGGGAGATTCATGAAATTATCTGTGCTACATACAGTCAGAGTTTCTCATACAATTCAAATGGGTTTGTCTCCTATTATCATTTTGAGCATTATTTTCTAATTTAGGGTACCACTGCACAATTCTACATGTTTTTTTCTTCCCTCATCTTGACTTTGCAAGAATGAACACTTTTCAGTTACTCTGTTCTGTATTTACATGAATGACCACCTCTTTTAATAACACTCAATGTACTCACACAAAAAAATAGGTTTTTGAATTTACTCCAAATATACATGATCAATAAAAGATTAAAAAATCTGCTGTTCAACAGGTTTCACTCAGTGATTTTTATTCATGAGAAATGTTGAGGTTCAGTTTCCTAAAACTTTGCTTCATACAGTGTTAAATCAGTAATATAATCATCACTGGAGACCTTCATTGGAGTGCAAAATCCCAGGCCTACCACACATACTGAATCAAAATCTGTATTTTCATAAGATGCCCCAGAAAATGGTACAAACATAAAATCTGAGAATCAGATTAGTGGGTTAGTATGTCAAATAGAACTCAACATAATGGTTATTTCTGTGTTTCCAGTTCTTTCTTCTTCTTTTTTTTTTTCCCTATGTGTGTGCTATAATTGAGCAATTTGCGGCAAGGAATAAGGAATATGAACTTTTGAAAATGCCTGTGTTCTGCCATTTTGAATTACAAAGTAGAAATTTCCTACAATTCAAGTTACATTTTTATAAGTTTCTGATTCTGATTTCTTGACTTTGGGCATGTTGAACTTCTGTTGCATTGGTCTCTTTCTCATTTGCTGAATTGCTATTCTTTTCTGAGGACAGCCATCCTATAAAAGCTTGACTTAGATCTGTACGTCTGAGATCCTGAGTGTTTTCATATGCCTACTACCTATTGCAATACCTGGAATATATTAGGTGTCCAGTTAATTTATGAGAGATGACTGTGTGAATACATGAATAAATATTTCACATATTTCTAATTACTGTATCCAATACCACAAAATCACTTATAGTTTCTTTCATAACATGTCAAAAATAAACAGTGTATAAATATATTTTCTATTTTTTTAAATAAGCAAAAGTTATATAGTTATGTTTTGTATCCTGCAAAATATTTATCCCTGAGAAAGTATGACTAATTTATGGTATTAGCCAAATTATTGATACTTTTAATAAACATCCATCTTTCTGAGTTTTTTTTCATTCTTATATTTTCTTTTTTATTTTTATTAGATTTATTTAATTGTATTTGACATCATTTGTAGTCCCCAGGGGGTTCCTATAACCATTTCACCCATGCACCATCACCTCCCAGTCCCATGTGCTCTTTATGCCCTCATCCCCGTCTTTGCCCTCCCCTCCCTTCACCACCACCCCCCCCATGATCCCTTTGGTTTATCTTTGACCTTTTGATCTTGTTGAGTTTTTGTTTATTTGTTTGTTTTTGGTTGTAATTGCCCATTTCCTTGAGCTTTCTCGTTTTTTTATTTTCTTTTTTATTTATTTTTTAAAGATTTATTTATTTATGCATACAAGCACTGGGGTACAGGCCAAGAGGTGTGTGTGGGGGGGTGAGAGGATTCACCACAGAGAGCAGGGAGCAGAACAGGCAGATCAATGGAAGTACACTGCTGAGGGGAGCAGCAGGCACAGCAGGAGAGGTCTGCCGTGCCATGTGGGTCCCCTCCCTGGCCAGCAGCAGGGATCGAACTCGTGCTGCAGTGGCTGAGGTTTGCTTCATAGTGCGTTGCTTAACCCACTGCGCCACCAGGGAGGCCCCCTTTTTTATTTTTTGTTGTGGTGGTTGTTCTTTTACATTCCTCCTAAAAGTGAAGCCATCTGATAGTTTTCTCTTGCCTTCTGGCTTGTTTCACTGAGTATAATTCTTTCTTGTTCCATTCATGTTTCTATAAATGTTGCTAGTTTTTCATTTTTGATTGCTGAATAGTATTCCATTGTGTATATGTACCACGTGTTCTTGATCCAGTCCTCTACTTTTGGGCATTTGGGTTGTTTCCAGGTCTTCCCAATTATAAATAGTGCTGCAATAAATATGGGGGTACAGGTACTTTTTGGATTGGTGTTTTTGTGTCCTTTGGGTAGATACGTAGGAGTGGGATTGCTGGATCATATGGTAGTTCCATCTCTAGTAGACTGAGGAACATCCATACTGCCTTCCATAGTGGATGTCTTTGCATCCTATACAACTGACAAGGGACTGATCACAAAGATATACAAAGAACTCTTAAGACTCAAGAAAATCAAAACAAATGATCCAATCAAAAAATGGGCAGAAGAACTTAAAAGACACTTCACCAAAGAGGACATACAAAGCATATAAAAAAATGCTCAACATCTCTCATAATCAGGGAAATGCAAATTAAAACCACAATGAGATATCACCTTACACCAGTAAGAATGGCACATATCAAAAAAACCAACAACAACAAATGTTGGTGAGGCTGTGGAGAAAAAGGAACTCTACAACACTGCTGGTGGGAATGCAAGTTAATCCATCTTTCTGAGATTTAAACCCTATAGAATAATTTTTTCATTAAGTGCTGATCTTCTTAAGATGATAATGGTACACCTTGTGAATATTTTCAACCAACATGGCAACAGAAGCATTTCCTTGTTTTGCTCCTAATAGGAACATCTAACAGCCAAGTGACACTATACTGAGAGAGTCCCAAGCCTGAGGTGAAGTTGAACAAACCCTGGGCATCAAAAATAAGTCAGGCTACACAATAAAGAGAATGAAATCATATCAAGAATCTTCTCTAAACAGAAAAGTATCAAACTAGAAATAAAAAAAGTAGAAAAAGCTAAAATATATGGATACTAAAAAAATCACTAATAATCACTAATCTGAATGATTATTGAGCTAATGTGGAAATCCGTGGAAACATTAAAAATAATTGGAGATGAATTAAAATGAAAACAGGAGCTACCAGAACCTATGGGATACATACAGCAAAGCAGTACTAAGAGGGAAGTATATAACAATGTGTGTCCACATTTGAAACTCGACAACTTTCTCATATTGTAACAGGGTAGTCCCCAAGAAAGGGGAACGCTTCAGAATCCCGGTTCTGCCCTAAGTGGGTAGAACTGAGCAGGGATAAGAAAATTCTGCAGAAAGGAAATAGGAGGACAGAAGGAAGGGAGGAAGAAGGAAGCAGGATGGAGAGCAGCAAGGAGACATGGAGGAGGCACGTGGAGCAAAGGGACATGTGAAGAAACTGCACTTGCTTTTTGGTCTTGGATTGGTTAGAACAGATGTGGGTGAGAGACCTGTGGGGAGGTTGACAATGGCAGCTGTCATCTTAATTTAAATTTTGCTCTTTTCCTCCCAAATTTGTCTAACTCTTTCTGACCCTTTTCTATAGGTCTCCACTGAAAGGTCATTTAAACTTGTGGTAGGCTTTTAGGCCTTGCTTTGGGCCAGTTCTATTTGGCTAAACTTTTACCCTCAAGGAGATGGGTAACTTTAAATGCTTAACTTAGTAACTATATTCTTTGTCTTTTCTCGTTGTACTCTAATTATATTAAAGTTCCTTTCCATTAAAAGTCTTGTATGTTTGTCTTAATGCAGCAGATGGAAAACCCATTCAAAAAAGGCAGGTTTGGGGGTTCTGGAGTACCCCTTTCCCTGCCCTGTAGCAATATCACATACAAAAATTAACTGACATAGTTATTGATATGAATATAAGATATGAACCCATACAATGCATATAGGAAAACTTAAGTGGTCTGTTTGTGGATACAACTCCCATTCAAGGGAGATAAAAGAAAAAATAGACAAATAAGAATACATAAAAATAATAATTAAAAAACATTTGCACAGCACAAGGACTATTATTAAAATGGAAAGACACCCTGTTGAATGGTATAAAATATTTACATATGACATATAAAGGCAGTTAATAATCAAACTCTACAAAGAAATAATACAACTCAATGAAACAAAAACAAAGTATCCAATCTGAAAATACACTGACTTGCTAAATAGAAACTTCTCTGCAAGAAACATTCTGGTGGCCAAGCACATAAAAAAATTCTCATTATTAATTATCATCACATAAATGTAAAGCAAAATCATAATGAGCACTATCACACACCTGTCAGAATGGTCCATAAAAACAAAACAAAAACTAGAAAGAAAAAGTGGTAGCTAAGTTGTGGAGAAAAATGAACCTTGTTGGTAGAAATGAAAACTATTCCAGCCCCTATCAAATACAGTATGTAAGTTTCTCAAAATATGGGAAGTATCAATAGATCTACCATATAATCCAGAATTTGTATTCCTTACATATCTATTTGAATAATACAGAAGCACAACTTTGAAGTTATATATGCTCTTCTATGTTGATAACAGCACTGTTTACAATAGCCAAATTATGGAAACAACCAAAATGCCCAGTGGCAGATGAATGGATTGAGAAAATGTGGTCTGTGTGGAATACTACTCAGCTATAAAAAGGCGAACTCTTGTAATTTGTGATAATATGGATGGAAATGGAGGGAATTATTCTAAGCAAGACTAGTCAGAATGAGAAGGACAAGTACTGGATGATTTCACTCACATATTTAATATAGAGAAACAAAGTAACTGACAAATATACACAAAAAAAACACACAAGTTTTTAAATCTGACTGCAGAATTGTAGCTACCAGACAGAGGAGGGTGGGCTGTGTGGAATAAAGGGAGCAGGAAAATTAATGGATTATAATGGAGACTTGGTGCTTTGGTGAAGGGAATGGTACGGTAATATACATCTGAAGTGTGAAACTGTATCACTAAGTCATATACAGTTTGTAAACCAATGTTACCTCAAAAAAAGTTAAGCAATTTGAAAAAATGACCCCCCCTTATCAGTTTTGTAACTGTTTTGTTGCTACCTCTATTGATATGGGAGATGTTTGGCAGGTACTTCTGATTTTGTTCCAGGGGAGATAGGAAACTAGAGAACATCTTTACTTTTCAAGCTTCTGTGATATGACTATGACAAATAAAACAGCTTGGATCAGTTTCAGCTTGTCTACTGAATGAATTTATGCTTCACATATGCTCTTTGACTTTGGCAGGGTTATTTTGTGTTTTAAAGCATATTCCTTTTGGTGGCAGGTTTTTCTTCAGATGGATGTATACTTTATAAAAATGAAGTCCTAAAACCTTAACTTAGGCACTGCAAAAATCACATAAATTGACTATGAAAAAAAGATTGAAAAGAAATTTTCACTTTATACCAACTGATAACAGATAAACTTTTCCAGTTTATTTGCACAGATCATGTGATCAGTTCTTATTATTCATTTTAATAAGGGACACTCTATTACTTTTCCTATATGCAAATGATGTTTGCTCATTATAAAAATTAAAATTCTCAGGAGATCTAGAAGTTCAAGTTTATGGTATTAATCACTGTCAACATTCTGTCATATGTTCTTCCAGTTTCCTTGTTCTGAAAACACTACATTATGTATGTTATGTCCCAAAAAATTACTTAGCCCTGGCATCTGAAAGGCACTGGATAAAACCTATGTATTTCTATCCTACACTATGAAGCACTTTTGATCCAGTAATTCATGCCATATATGAGTAATATTGATAAAGGACAAAGGATGTTTATGTTTTGCATGAATACATACATTATTAATATTAAACATATTTATTTCCAACTGTAAAATATTAGAAATATCAGTTATATGACTATTCCAAAACTTCATGTAATTATGTAAATTTCCTTTTTGAAATCTTTCTTTTTGTATTTGAAGATCTTTTAATATTATTTTTCAAGAGCAAAATATTTGCTGGGCTCATGGAAACTGCTAGAATTTTTTTTTTAATAAATGGGGTATTTCTAAATTGAGAGCATTAATTTAAAATACGTTGTTTCTAAGGAAAAATGTAAACTAATGTCTACAGTGGATTTTGGTTAAACAAAAATGATGAAAATCATTTTTCATTATCATATTTTGAATTTCACTGTTTTATTTGAGAATAGTTTACATATTTCAATGTTGTTTAATTTCAGTAAGAGTATGTATTCTGGGAGCTTACATTTTCCTCATCAAGGGAAATTCCTGATGTTTATTTTCTATTTCAAGTTATGTGTGACTTTCAGAAAATCTATTAAATCTACTTACTCTCACACACACACACTAACACTCAAACATGTATTCACTATCAGTTTACTGGAGATATATTTCAAGTACAGGGTCAAGGATTACAAATTTTGATTGATTAAACTTAATGAGGATAAGGCATTTGAGACACTTTAATAGAAGATGCTATTTATATTTCTGATGGTTATATGATAATTATAAAAATTGGTACCCATGACCTTTACTCTGAAATTCTCTGAAGAAAGAGGAAAAACAAGTTATTGTACTAATATAGTATTCTTTAATATGACTCCTAAAATGAACTCTTCATAATAATTACCTTGGAAAAATTTTGACATGTGATTCATCAGTAGCTTTGGGCCAGATTTAAAGCTTGGATCAAGGTCAGGAATAAAATAACTTTGCTCAGCAAGAATACTACCTTTGTAATTGAAATCTGAAAGGACATACACTAAATGTTTTTATTTTATTTCTCTGGCCAGTGGGAGTTTCTTTATGTTTGTTTCCTTTTATCTCTAAAAAACTGAAATGGGATTATTATACACTCCCCCTAGGACTATAAGGGCTGTAGTATGAAATGTAATAGGTAAAAAATTCATCTATGTTTGTATAGTTTGAACTTTGATGAAATGGATTTTAAAAAAATGAAATATGATGGGATCAAGGCAGGGATGTGAAGAGCACAAGGGACTATGGTGACGCTGCATTGGTGAATTGGTAGGAATTCTATGGGGACTACACCTAGAAAATAAAGCAAACATTGTAAGAAAAAAATTAATTTAAAAAAATGAAATGTTTTTAGGAGGAGCATATGTATCTTCAAGTATTTAACTATCTCAAGTGATTTTTAAACTGTTAAAAAATATGATAGAATTATATTAAGCTGGTTAACTTGTAACAGTGAACGACTACTTGTTCTACTTGCATTTCTGTTGTTAGAGCTATATAGATTCTTACTTCAATAGTAGTAATGATCCCTTAGCACCTTTGCATGATCAGGGAATCAAAGATCAGTTCAACATGGGTGTATTTATTCATGTCTGTAAGGTAAACGAAGTTATGAGATTTTTTTCATCCCTTCCGCCATTACTATCTGTGATAGACAACTGTGGTCTCTTTTATTATTATTATTTTTAAAGTTATTTATTTTTCTTTTTTCCTTACAATGTTTACATTCTTTTATAGGTGTAGTCCCTATAGAATTTCCACTACCAATTCACCTGTGCACCATCATCATAGTCCCCTGTGCTCTTCCCCATCCCTGTCTTGATCCTAATAAATCCCTCTTCTGATACACATACCTGATGGGGCGCCTGGATGTGATGTGCATGTGCATAAGTGGGTACATCAGAACTGTTTTCATACCTCATGAATTTATTAACATTTGTTTAGTGATGTGGCAGGAAAAACTGACAATATTACTAGAAATTATAGGAGAAGAAACATGACAATATATATTTTGTATCAACTCAGAAATGTTTACCTTTGAGGTTTTATAGTATTCTATAACATTTATAGAAGATAGTGACAATGACAAAATTCCAGATGGTTCTGTATCTTTTATAGATGTCTTAGCACAGAGCATATCTGATTTCAGTCATGAAAAATATCACTGTTCAATCAATCACTTATTCAAATGTTTTTTTAATTTTTAATATATATTTATTACATCACCCTTTATATTTGTACAGTGTATGATTTCCTCATGAAATTCCCACCACCAATTCACCCATGTACCACCACCATAGTACCTTGTGCTCTTCCCACATCTTTCCTCACCTTCTCCCTCCTCCTCCCCTATAGAATGTCTCTGATCTATAGTTGCCTGATGATTTTAATTTTCACTTTAGTATAGTTACCTTTCTTTTCCCTGATCCCTTATTTAGTTCCTCTACATTCCTCCTATAAGTGAAACCTTTCTATATTTTTCTTTTTCTTTCTGGCTTATTTCACTGAGCATAATCCTTTCCAGCTGCATCCATGTTGCTGCAAATGGCATGAATTTATCCTTTTTGATTGATGAGTAATATTCCATTGTGTAAATATACCACATCTTCTTGATCTAGTCCTCTATTTTGGGTTGTTTCCATAGCTTACCTATTGTAAATTGTGCTACAAATAGAGGTGCAGGTATCCTTTTCAATTTATGTTTTTGTGTCAATACCTAGGAGTGGAATTGCTGGATCATATGACAGATTCGTTTTTAGTAGTTTGAGGAACCTCCACACAGCTTTCCATAGTGGTTGGGCCAGTTTGCATTCTCACCAGCAGTGCAGGAGAATTCCTTTTTGTCCACATCCTCACCAACATTTGTTGTTGCTAGTTTAATATGTGCCATTCTTATTGATGAATGATAGTACCTTATTGTGGTTTTGATTTCCATTTCCCTGATTACAAGTGATATTAAGCAATTTTCATATGCCTATTGGCCATTTGCATTGCTTCTTTGGAAAAGTGTCTTTTTAGCTCTTCTGCCCATTTTTTGACTGGGTTGTTTACTCTGTTTTTGTTAAGCCCTCTTAGCTCTTTGTAGATCTTTGTGACTAGTCCCTTATTATTAGTATTGTCCAAAAATTTTGTTCCAGTCAGTGGGGTGTCTCTTTGTTTTGGTTAATATCTCTTTTGCTGTACGGAATCTCTTTAATTTGATCTTGTCCTAGTTGTTTACCTTTCCTTCACTTTTCTTTAAATGATACGTCTTTAAAGATGTTACTGAGATGTATGTCATGTAGTGTTTTGCCTATATTTTCTTCTATATATTCTATGATTTCCGGTCTTATGTCTGATTCTTTAATCCATGTGAGTTGGCTTTTGTGTATGGTGTGAGGTAGTAGTCCAGCTGAATTCTTTTGTATGTTGCAGTCCAGTTATCCCAGGACTATTTATTGAACATAATGTCTTTGTTCCATTGCATAGTCTTTGCTCCTTTGTCAAAGATTAGTTGTTCATAAGTCTTTGGGTTTATTTCTGGGATTTCTATTCTATTCTATGGTCTGTGTGTCTGTTTTTGTTATAGTACCATTCAGTTTTTATTAGTGTGGCTTTGTAGTGTAGTTTGAAGTCTGGAAGTATGATACCTCCATTCCCCTTCTTTTTAGTCAGGAGAGCCTTGACTACTTGGGGGTTTTTGTGGTTCCATATGAATTTATTCAATATTTGTTCTATTTCTTTGAAGAATGTCATTGGAATTTTTATTGGAATGACATTTAATCTATAAGTTGCTTTTGGTAGGGTGGTCATTTTGATGATGTTAATTCTTTCAATCCATGAGCAAAGGATATCTTTCCATTTCTTTGTGTCTTCTATTTCTTTTAACAATGTTTTAATTTTCTTCATAGGGTCTTTTACCTCTTTTGTTAGGTTTATTCCTAAATATTTGATTTTTTAAAAATTTCAATTATAAAAGGTGTGGTTTTCTTGATTTCTTCTTCTTCAGATTGATTGTTTGCATAGAGGAAGACTACTGATTTTTGTGTGTTGATTTTGTATCCTGCTATTTACTAAATTGGTTGATTATTTTTATTAGTTTTCCTGTGGAACTTTTGGGGTTCTCTATGTATATTATTGTTTCACCTGCAAATAGTGATAGTTTTACTTTTTCTTTCCTTATTTGGATTTTTGTGTCTCTCTATTGTCTTATTGTTCTGGCTAGGACTTCAGTATTATATTGAAAAGCAGTGGTGTGAGTGGACATCCTTGTCTCATCCCAGATTTTATTTAAAGTTTTATTTATTTATGCCACCCTTGTCTTGTTCCAGAATTTTAAAAAAAGATGTATTTATTTATGCATTCAAGAACTGGAATATAGGTCAGAGGTATACAAGGGGGTAGAAAGATGGGGGTGAGAGGATTCACCAGAGACAGAGGAGGGAACAGAACAGGAAAACTTGCTGAAGTTCTCTGCTAAGGGAAGCAGCAGGAGAGACAGGAGAGTGCTGCTGCACCATGTGGGTCACCTCCCTGTAGGGGATTGAACTTGTGCTGCAGTGGCTGCAAACAGTTTTGTAGTGTCAACCCCTTGTGCCACCAGGGAAGCCCCTTGTTCTAGATCTTAATGGAAAGGCTTTTAGCTTTATACTGTTGAGAATGATATTGACTACGGGCTTATCATATATGGCCTTTATAATGTTAAGGTATGTCCTCTGTCCCAAGAATTTCAAGGGCCTTTATCATAAATGGATGTTAAACTTTGTTGAATGCTTTCTAGTGATATGATAATATTGTTTTTCTTTTCCTTTTGGTTGATGTGTTGGATTATATTAATTGATTTTTTGGAGGTTGAACCATCCTTGTGTCCCTGGAATAAAATAATTGTTTTTTTTTTTTTTTCTTACCTAAAGTTTTCCAGAGAATGTCTTAAAATACTGAAATACACAGTTGTGAATATGACAGAAACAATCTTGAACTTATCATAATGCTTACAATCTCATCATTAAAGAGTCATTTTCTGACATCTGAAAGAACATCTTGAAAGGCAAAGGGAAGAAAAAATTTAACTGTGTCATGTTTAAACAATCTTGGTAGCTAAGTAACAGAAGAAAGACAAGTTTATGCTGAAATGCTGAAGCATAGTAAGTGACAAGCAAATGCCAGGAAATGACTTTTAGTAGGCTAGAAGTATCTTGTAAGTCATGAAAAGAACTTAGTAATTTAAAGAAGAAAGCCATTAAAAATTTGAGTAGTTGAATGACCTGGCTCTGTTTTCAAACAATTATTTTTAGTGGTATGGAGAATGATTTTAAAGGAGGTGTAGATAAACAGGAGGTAGCTATTTTGGAGGAACAGACAATTGGCAGAAACAACATACTGTGACTTGCACTAAGGTGATAGTAGTAGATAGAGAAAGAAAATATTTGAAATGCATTTTGTAGGTAAATCTCATGGGAATTTCTGATTCCTGGAGGTGATGAAAAAGGTCATGCTCAATTTTCAAGTTGAGCAGTAGACTGATAGAGTATAATAAGAAATAAAAGTCTGTGGAAGAACAGTTTTGTAAAAATACACCAAATGGTCTCTTAAGTGTATTGTCAGTGATGCTATTGGGCTTGTCTGGAGATGAAAGAAAGACTTTTGAGTCAGGGTTATAAATCTAGGATTCTTAAATGTATAGATAACATCAATAGTTAATGCTTTGGGCTGGATCTGGACCTCTAGAGAGAGAATAAAAGAAGAAAAACAGCATTGAGAGCCAAGCCCTAGGAGAGGGGGGTAGATAACTTGTCAACTTTAGCTCTGGAAGAAGAGTCAAACAAAGACCCATATGTATTTTCTCCCCACTTCATGGAGTGTGTCTAAGGTTGACATCTTATTAAGCAGTGAGCTAGGAGGATAACCAGAAGAGTTTACTGTTATAGAAATCAGCATATTAAAAATATTTCAGTAAAGACTTGGCCAAAGGTATTGGTTTTTGCTGAAGTGCTGAGGGCTGATAATAGGAAAGTTGCTGGTAGGTGTGTTAAAAGCAGAATTAATGGAAGCTTGATCTGGGAGGTAATGAAATCTAAATATGAATAGACCACTCTTTCCATATGTTGTACTGAGAATGTGGGGCTTTTCATACATGGGTTATGCGGGGCTTCCCTGAGGATATAATAGACAAGTTGAGACTGAACATTAAGTAGTCATTTTCATAGGTTGAATTGAGAATCAGAAGCTTGTACTGGATGTTAATGAAATCTAAATATGAATAGACCACTCTTTTCATAGGTTGTATTGAGAATATGGTACATAGAAGAATAGTAGTCAATAATGAAGAATGAGAGAACCCAGAATAAGGTTTTCTAAGGAAATGACCTAGAGTATTTTGTTTGTTAGTGTGAATACTCCAACTGAAAGAATTAAAATGATGATGCAGAATTGGGAAGGTATAATTGCAGGCATAAATCCCCATGAGGAGAATACTGGCGTCCAAGTAAAGACAGAACCTGACATCTGATCGGGGGATGATGTATCTTCTACAGATGGAAGGTAAAGGAAATGGGTACAGATGTGCACCCATTGGTGTCAGTCCATCTACTTTAGTATACCTTTTTTTAAAGAGAATTTTTTAGATTTAGTGGGAGTAATTTCACTATTAATTTTATTGTGACTTTATTGAACCCAAGAAAATATTTATTTGTTAGGAAGAGGCTTTAAATCTGTCTTCTCCTCCCTATAAGCAGCTACTTCTTTCAAAGCTTAGGTAAAGTAGCTTATGAAGTATCCATTTTTAGGGCAATAAAATCATAGAATGATCTTCTAGATCTGTATGCTCAACCCATTTTCCTCTTTCAGTTTTTTTTGTGAATATCAAAAGGAGAAAACAATGTACTCACACGAGTGCTTTAAACAATATTTTTCTTGTATGAAAAAATTCCTATTCTAGAGCAGTCTATCATCACAAGAACAGCTCATTCTGATGTTATAGTTTCTCAGCATGGATGTGTACCTTTATACATAATTCTGAGAAATAGGAAGAAAGGTCAATTCTAGCTGAAAATAATGATCTGTTATGTTTTTACTTTTGTTGCTTGTTTATTTAATAAATGATAGCCAGGAAAGTTAAAATTGGGTTTGGTAATAGAAGAAAATTTACCTGCCCTAAATTTATGTCATGCACAAATGTATGTATATGTGTATATATGTGTGTTTCCTTTCCCCTTGATGTTGGTCTTCTAAGGATGACTTTTGGCTTGTGTAAAGATTAGGAACATTTAGTAGTCCGTTTATTTGCATTTTTTTTAAAATTTCAGAACTCCAAGGTTTAAAATATCACTTTAGGTGTCTTGATAAGTGATGTTGTAGCATAAGGCTAAAGATGTGTGCAACTCTATCTCTGTATCGTGTACAGTGTTGTCAACCAAAGTTACCTCAGTAAAAAAAGTGTGTGTGTATGTTTATATATGTATGTATATGTCAGTGTATCAAATACAAAAAAAGTATGCAGAGTGTTATTAAAGTTAGATATTATGGAAATTGTAGATTTAGAATAAGTTTTTATTTAAGCTTTAAAATATTTTTGAGAGCAGAGTTATTATTTATAAGGTGATAGTAATGTATGTTTAGCTTGAAGCTAGTGAAACTTGGCAGAAATTTGATATCTGTAATCCTCTGGAGAAAAACAAAGGAAAATACCTAAGAAGTTAAAATAGTACCTGGATACAGAGAGTACAGCAAATATAACCATACATTTTAAAGATTTGTGGACAAGAGCCAATTTGCAAAATATTTCTGAGACTACAGTAATCTTATTAAAATGCAGACTCACACAGAATATGCTGTAATGATATTCATTTAAGCAGTAACTTTGTATGCCTGCAAGTTTGTTGTCATCTGAAGAAAGGTTTAAAGTATAATTTTTTTTTAATTTAATTATTCTATCACTGGATATTAGAATGTTGTTGATTAAAACATATTCATATTCTATGCAAACTCTCTGGAGACATCATGACTTTATATATTGAAAAATAAAAATATACCTGTTATGAATGTATAAATACCAGTGTATATTTATGATACATGATTTTTTTAAATTTCTTTAGAATGATTGATTTTTGTCTCTATCTGCTTTTATGGTTGGATTGACTGATGATTTTCTATCTCAGAGGTATCAGTGGAAACATTACTAAATGCCTGAGGCAGTCATATGCCACAGCTGGCACCATATGTAAACTACTTCCCCACGTAAGTGTGTAATTTTGTCACCTGGTGATAAACAGCAAAGTGCTACAAAAGGAAATTTTGCAAAAATAGCCCTGCTTTCACTGAGCTAATGCTTCAATTCTGTCAATTAGGCTTTTCAAAGTAGATGAAAATATTTGTTTGCAAATTAAATAACTGAGTACATTTCAGCAAGGCTCAGCAAAACTTAGAATGGCATTCCCTAAAGATACAGCCACATTCTTGTTAAACATAGACAATCAGTCTGTCTGCGACATTTAGTGACTCCCAAGATACTTAAAACCTTTTAAGTCAAGACAAATACTCTTGACTAAGGGAAGGTCAATGAAGTGAAAGTATGAATACAAAATAAATATTTGTTTTTCCAGAAGATAGATATTAAAGAAAAAAAGGTGGGAGATGATAAATTAATTTGAATTAGTTAAATCTGTTCATTTTTACATTTCAAGGTTTAGTTCTGGTTTCCTTGTTAAAACATAAAGCTTCTTAATGAAATAAGAGGAATATTTGCTGTCAGGATTGATATGATTTCATAGTTTAAACATAAGATGATAATTTCTTAACAACTGCTTCAAATGCACTTGTGTTCGCAAAAGAAAAAAAATGAAGAAAATGTTGATAGCAACAGTCTGCCAAGTCCCTAACTAGTGAGATCTGCTTCTTTGCTTTCCCAGTGCTGTCTTCACCAGGTTGCCTTAGGCATGCTTCTACGCCTTTCCTCACTTTTTTGTCGATGTTCAGTGTTTCTGGTTGTGGGTCTTATTCCTAGGATTTCCTATTCTCCACTTATTAATTTATTTTAACATTTATATTCTAATGTAAAATGATCCTCTCATCCAAAGGACATTTGTCTTCTTAGCAAAAATGCAGTTCAAGGCATCAAGAGACTTATTTGTCCCCATGGAAGGAGGAGGAATGATTTGCTACTCCTTTTCCCCTCTGTCCTCACCACATTATGCTGAGTTGAAATCGGCTACTTCTGCTCGTGCAGCTTGACCCTGCATCTCTCTGCAGAGAATTGAACTGTCAGCCTTTGAAATAACAGAATAATTTAGGTGATGAGGTTTGATTTCTTTTCGTCTGGAAAGATCATACTAAAAAACTACTTTCTATAGAAATAAACCCCAAATTCTGTAAGAATAATAGAGTAATACCTCTACAAAATAGCATTTATGAATAAGTTAGATTATTCTTGTAATGATCTATAAATAAATAATTTGAGGTAGAAGTTTCAGAAATATTAATGAATAACACAATAATCTTTCTTAGGAGCAGAAGATTAAAAGGATAGGACTGTTTCTGATTCTGGGTAAACAGTGAAAGAAATGATGTATGAAATAAGGGATTATGCTTTTGTTAATTAAAGAAGAAATGAAAACAATATATAGGATTGGAGGTCACTGAGTAGCATTCCTTTTAGAAAATGTTAAAAGTTACTCTTCATTCTGCAGATATGGCAGGAGACAAATATCCTTCAAAGATTCCCAGCGAACACTGATTGGGGGTAAGGGGCTTGTGGAATATACAAAGATAGACAGGTTAGTTGCCAGTTTGTGGTACATATATATTGTCCAGCTGGGCTGGCAGCTTGGCAGGCTGAAATTCAAAATACCAGAAGATTGATTTTTAAGAGACAAAGGACTCAATGAGAGTTCATAGGTATTCATGGTAAACACTCTTTAAATGATCTGGAGGGTTAACCAATAGTGCAATCAATGTTACTTTTGAAGGGCAGATTCAATCATGGTGCTTAACTATAAGTGTTTGTGGCTCATTGATGGTTGTTTACTTCAAGGGAAATTGAACAGTGTTTTATGGAATTAGATTTAGTAGAGTCTGAAACTAATCCCAATGCAGGAAAACATATTTAATAAAAGCTATATAAAATTATGTATACAGAATTATGTCCAATGCCCTGGAAGTGGCTCATGGTAATGAAGAAACCTGAAGTTCATATTTCAGGTGTGTGTGTTAAATCCACCTATGCATACAGAGGGGATGTTCCTGTCAGTTTTTTTTTTTAAGATCGATTTATTTATGCATACAAGAACTGGGGTACAGGCCAGAGGTGTGGGGGTTGAAAGGATTCACCAGAGGCAGAGTGGGAAGCAGAATAGGCGGTTTTGTTGAAATACACTGCTGAGGGGAGCAGTGTGTGAGACAGGAGAGGTCTGCTAGGCCATGTGGGTTCCCTCTCTGGCCTGGAATCGAACTCATGCTGCAGTGGCTGCAGATAGTTTCATAGTACTGAGACTTAACCCAATCCTCCACTAGGTAGGCTCCCACCCTCCCACCCCTGATCAGTTTTAAAGACAGCTCATTCTCAGAGAATGAGAACTAAAGGAACAAAACAAGGAATTGACTCAAAAGTGGACTGAATGGCATAGTCAGTTGGGGGATTTTAACAAATAAACTTACCTGGACTTCTTCCCTAGAAATTTCCATTCAGATAACCTGGAGGTGGTACCAGGTCATTGGTATATTTAGTCCCTCTTCCCCATGTAGTTCTGAATGTAGCCAAGGTTGAAAGCTATTGACAATAATAATGATGGTAAAGATGATTGTGTAGGTCCTGTGTAAGAAACATCTGCTTTGTGTGAGAAGAGTTGTACCTACACTTCACCAGTATTACCTTCTTGGTTTTTATTATCCTCAAATGTAAATGTATTATCTTTATTTTAATCTCTTCTCACCCACAGCTCCACACTGAGGGTTAAATTCATGATCAGGAACAGACACAAGCATTCTTCCTCATGCCTTTTCTCCTCTTTCACTGGGTGTATCTCCTATCTTCACAGAAATGTTGCTTCTGTAGATAGATTCTTATATTTAATTATTTGTTTTAGTTTCCTGAATTAAAGCCTTCCATGCCCTTACTCTTCTATCTCTGCATCAACTGTAGACTATGAAATGTGCTTATATGTACTGTGTATGGGTGAATTCATGCCCAAATTTCCTCCCTGTTTTTCAGCTGCCAAAAAATGGGGTCTGAAGCTGTTTTTGATTCTTTGATTTTAAATGATTTTTTCATGTTTTGGTACCTAATTTTTCAGCTTAAAATTGGACAATTCCATAAACTAGGAACTTGATGTACTACGAAGCCAGTGGCAATTTGAGAAGCATTATACCATGTTGCTCAGTATCAAATATAGATACTGACCACCAGTCTGTATCTCTGGAACAAGATTATGTACCATATTTTCCCCTTCTAGTTGCCTAAGGGCTCAAAATTAACCAGGATCCTCATTGACTAATAAAAGTCATGATATTCTCTGAAGTTTCCTAACTTGTCTGGTCATAGAAGAATTCCCATGGTGAGTGTGACTTGGCAACCTCCTCTGATTCTCTTTTCCCCACAAAAAGTAATAAAAAAGTGAGCAAGATTGGTACAGAGAAGGGGCATGAGAACTAGATGCAGAACTCTGTATTCAGTAGATTCACTGATTTCTTTGGGCAAGTTAGTTGTTTGGTTATTTCCTATATATAATAAAAATAGAATGCTTATCTGATGTGATTTTAAAATATGCTAATGAGAAAAACTATAGAAACATGATAGACACATGATGTTTAAAGTATTTTCAAATATTGTTTTTAAATAAAAAAGTTGTTTCCCTTTTTCAAGGATGTGAATGATATTATAATTCCGCACAGAAATCACTTTCTCTTTCCTAGGAAATCCTTTTTAAAAAGTTTAGTGTCCCTAGTTATGCGTCTCTTGTGTGATTTTATTAAGTTGTCCAAAAATAAAAAAAGAAGAGAGGATAAAATGCAGTGTATATTTTGAGAGATGAGATGTTGATTTAGAGGTGCCTAATTGATTTAGAGATCTCTACTAAGTTTTGTCACTTCTTGCCAAATGAGTTGAGGTCCACAGTCAATTCCAATATATAAATCAAGAGAAATCTTTAAAACTACCTCAAACTCTCCTTTCTTTTTAGTATAACAATGTCACCTCTGTTCAGTACTGATTTATGCCTGGAGTCAACTTTTTCCTTTCTGTCCTGAAAGCATATTTCTTTATTGCTTGCACATAATTGATCCAATCAAATAACATATGCTTTATTTTGTATAGGGGACATAAATAAAAATGTTCAATACTGATGTATCATTTATGTATATCCTAGGAAAAAGGAAAAATAATATGCATAATACATATTTATTCATTCATGAAATCAATAAACTGTTATTGATTACCTTCTTTGTACCAGGCACTGTCTTAGGTATTAGAGATATAGCAATGGACAAATCACACAGAAATTCCTGCTCTTACCTAACACAAATTCCATAAACAAAAGAATAAATCATAAACATGGACTTTTCTTTATTTATATTGCATACTTATGGTTAATGAACAATTGTTTTTTCTATTTTCTGATATGTTCTCATGTTATTTATCTAATTATGTTGTCATAATAAATTTGTGAGGACATGATTGTTCTTTATCTATTACATTTACTTTATGAGAAAAGACATGCTCTGTGATAGCCTAAGTTCTCATAGGAAAACCAGTGGTTGAGTTGACCATAGGCTTTTGATCCTTCAATTTAGGTGATTTATATTTTCTGCTACTTCTACATGTTTTTTTTTTTAATTCTCATCTCTATGATGTAATGCTATATACCATTTCAAGAAACAGGGATACAAACCTATATCTGGCTTTGCCATATTATAAGAATAGAAAGTGCCTTTAAGCTGTTTATACCAACTGATGGATATGTGAAAATCTAGGTATTTTAAAACAGGGGTAAAACCAAAAATATTTGTATTAATAAAGCAATTTTACACATTTGGCAGTATCTTATATCTGATATGAATATTGATAAGGAATTTAACTGACATTATAGGAGTCGGGGGGGGTCACAATAATATTTTATTAAACATATAGGCTGTTTAAACTAGCTTTTAACCTAGGTTTTTATTTGCTTGCTCTTGTCTAACATAATGCAACCATTTGACTTTTTCTCATATATTGCTTCAGTGATTTCCTTTATTGATAGTTTACACTGGACAAGTTTCTATAGGTAAATGGTGATAATTTAGAGTATCTTTGAAAATGACTCTGGATTCCTGTGTTTATTGGAGCACTGTTTATAAAAGTCAAGATATGGAAACAACCCAAATGCCCTAAATAGATGAATGGATAGAAAAGTTGTGGTATATTTACACAATGGAATATTACTCAGTGATCACAAAAGAAAACTCATGCCATTTGTGGCGATAGAGATGGAACTATAAGAGATTATGCTAGCCAAAATAAGTTAGAAGGAAAAAAAGATAACTATCAGATAGTTTTCTTATATATGGAATATAGAGAAACAAAACAAAAGATCAATAAAATGTCAAAATTGTCAAACTGACCATAGTTCTAAGGTATCAAGCAGGGGAAGGAGAAAAGATTTGGAGAAGGGTTGAAACAGGGGAGGGAAAAATACAAGGGAATATGATAATGATTCATGGGTGATAAAATGGTGAAGAATCATGGGGACTACAACTGTGTACAGGAAAAAAAAATAAGAAAATGATGTTGGGATTTAATAACTATCTTTTTTTATAAAAATGCACAAAATATTGTAATATACAGGAAGAAATTCAAAAGACCTATTAATGTGTTTTCAAATAAATGAAAACAAAAATCTGTTACAACATTTACTTAATAACCATTCTGTGAAATTTTTCATAGACTTATTTAAGTAGAGAATTTGTGAATTGAAGGGAGACAGATTTATCTGTAAAACAAGTGACTTCTCATATGAATAATTTCTGAATAGCTTCTTTTGCATCAATTTTGCATAAGTAAATGGTGATAGCATAATACTGCATTATTATAATCTTTAAATAGTAAATAAAATGTTCTAAATCTTCAATTACTAAGAAACATCAAGGAAAGGAGAAATGTCCATTTGAGGAAGCCTAAGATATTAACAATTGACAGCTAAGGAAAAAGACCTGAGTTTTAGAATATGCACACGATTGTTGCTTATCTCCTTGTACACTTCAGGTTACCTTCAGTGCCAAAAATGATGAAATGGAGCATAAGGTTAGGGACTCTATGTCCTTGATTTCATCTCTCTCTGAGCTTTGGCATTCAACAAACAAAAGAGAGCAAGTCAAGTCATAGTAAGATGAAAGTACTGGAAGGCTGTATCAGAAAGGGGGATCTTGTAAGCTTTCATGAAAAGAACTATTGTAAATGACATATATAGAGATGTATAGATATTTATATATAATAGATATAGATATTTGTATCTCTATATATTGTTATAGTATATCATTTGCAATACTATCTATATGTATGTATAATAATATATATATATTACATTTTTACCTACTAGCCTCACTAGTCTCAAGCAAAATGAACCTGGAAGTATTTTTCATGTTTAGAAATTTATTATCAAGGTCTTTAAGTTATCATTGTCACTACTTTCTAAAATTTCAGTCTTTACAATAATACTGAAATTTCATAATATCATATATATTACATCATTGTTCATTTTTATACAATGTTTGATTTCTCTTTTCAGGTGTAGTCCCCATGAATCAAGTCATCCATGAACTACAACCATAATCCTTTGTGCTCTCCCCACTCCCTGTTTTAATCTCTCTCCCTCCTCCTCTCCTGCAGAATGTTTCTGTTTTATAGCCACCTGCTAGTTTTGTCTTTATTTATTTATTTATTTTTTCCTGATTCCTTATTTGGTTCTCCTATATTCTGCCTATAAGTGAAACTGTCCGATATTTTTCATTTTTCTCTACAGTGATGTCTTAAATCAATCCCTCAGTATTTCTAGTGACTACTAAAATTCTTGGTGCATACCAGTTTTCCAATACATGTTTGTCAAGTGGCTGAATGAACCATTAAAAACTCATCTTAAAACTTACCCATTCTAAGATTCTCTTCCTGTTCCAACACTACCCCCACTAAATTATGCCTTTTTCAAAAATTTATTTATCTATTTACTTATTTATTTTGATGGGGCTGGACTTGCTTCTTTTTATTATTATTATTTAATTAATTAATTATATTTGACATCGTTTGTATTCCCCAGGTTGTACCCACCACCATTCCACCCATGCACCATCACCTCAGTCCCTTGTGCTCTTTCCGCCCTCATCCCCGTCTTTGCCCTCCACTCCTTCCCACCCCCACCCACCATGGTCTCTGGTTTATCTTGGCTATTTGGTCTTGTTTTTTGTTTGCTTTTGGTTATAACTGCCCAGTACCTTAAGCTTAGTTTTCTTTGTTTTGTTGTTATTGCTCTTTCATAGTCCTCCTAATAGTGAAGCTGCCCGGTATTTTTCTTTTGCCTTCTGACTTGTTTCACTGAGTATAATTCCTTCTATGTTCCATCCATGTTTCTATAAATGTCCCTAGTTTCTCATTTTTTATTGCTGAATAATAATCCATTGTGTATATGTACCACATCTTCTTGACCCAATCATCTACTTTTGGGCATTTGGATTGTTTCCAGGTCTTACCAATTACAAATAGTGCTGCAATGAACATAGGAGTACAGGTGCTCTTTTTGATTGGTGTTTTTGTGTCCTTTGGGTAGATTCCTAGGAGTGGGATTACTGGATCATATGGCAGTTCCATATCTAGTAGACTGAGGAACCTCCATATGGTCTTCCATAATGGTTGGATTAGCTTGCATTTCCACCAGCAGTGTACCAGGGTTCCTTTTCCTCCATATCCTTGCCAGCATTTGTTGTTGCTGTTGTTTTTTTGATGTGTGCCATTCTTACTGGTGTAAGGTGGTACCTCATTGTGGTCTTGATTTGCATTTCCCTGACTAAGAGGGATGCTGAGCATTTTCTCATGTGCCTGTTGGCCATTTGTATGTCCTCTTTGGAGAAGTGTCTTTTAAGTTCTTCTGCCCATTTTTTGATTGGGTTTTTTACTTTATTTTTCTTGAGTCTTATAAGTTCTTTGTATATCTTTGTGAGCAAACCCTTTTCTGTTGTGTGGAGCACAAAGATTTTTTCTCATTCAGTGGGGTTTCTTTTTGTTCTGTTTAACGTTTCCTTTGCTGTACAGAAGCTTTTTTATCTTGATGTAGTCCCACCTGTTTATCTTCACTTTCATTTTTATTGCTTTGGGGACCGCCGCCTCGAAGGCACTGTTGAGATGTATGTCTTGCAACATTTTACCTATGTTTTCCTCTATATATTTTATAGTTTCAGGTCTTACATTTAGATCTTTATCCATTTTAGTTGTAAATTATGCTTTTTTTTAAAAAAAATGGAGATATAACTTAAAAACCATAAAAATTACCATTGTAAGTGTACATAGAATTGTGCAAGGACCAACACCATTTAATTCCAGAATAGTTTCATCCCAGCCCTAAAGAAACTTTATTCCTTTGCATAGTCACTTATCATTCTCACATCCTTTCAGCTCCTAGCAACCATTACTATGTGTCTCCATGGATTTTTTTTTTTTTACATAGATGGAATGTTACAGTATGTGACATTCTCCTTCCTACTTTCCTTTTCTTAACATGGTTTCAAGACTTATCCATGTTTTAGTATATACCAATGTTCCTTATATGAGTATATTGTATTTTGTTTTATACATCCTTAATTAATGAACACATCATAAACTGATGATCATTTTGATGGGCTCCATATTTTGTCTATTATAAATAATGCTTCTGTGAAAATTTATATACAAGAAAATTTTGGTAGGCAGAAAATAAGGAATTTTGGGGTCTTATGACAACTCCATTTAACATTTTAGGAAACTGTAAAAGTATTTTCGATAGCAGTTGCACCCTTTGGCATCCATGATGAAGTGCTTAAATCTCTACACTTTCATCAAACTTATTTTCCACTTTAAAAATAAAAGTTTTAGTCATCATAGTGTGTATCAAGTGACATCTCACTGTACTTTCAATTCCCATTGCTTTAGTGAGTAAAGATGTTGTGTATTCTTAGTAAACTTATTAGCCATTTGTAGATCTTATTTGGGTAAATGTCTATTCAAGTTCCTTGAACGTATTTATTGAATTTGTTGCTTTTATTGTTACGTTGTATGTGTTCTTTATATATTCGCCATACTAAACCCTTATCAGACATATGATTTGCAAAACTTTCCTTCCATTCTGGAGGGTGTCTTTTTGCATTCCTAATAGTGTTCTTTAATGTGCAGAATTTTTTTTTTTTTATTGGGGTGAATCCCAGTTCGTTAGTTTTTTCTTTCGTGTCAGGTCTAAACAACCATTGCCTGATGCAAGGTCATGAATTGTATATCTGTGTTTTCCTCTAAATGTTTTATATTTTTGGCTTTTATACTTAGGTCTTTACTTTTGAATAAATTTTTGCTAATTACATAAAGTAGGGATCTAAATATATGTGAATATTCAGCTATTTTAGCATGTGTTGACTTCTTGATTTGAAGCAGTAATACTTTTGAACTATTTTATTTTAGTGTTTAAAAATTTATTTTAGAAAAAAATGTTTAATGACCTATTTCCAATATATGGTAAAAATGTAAAATGTTGTTTTAAATAAAAATATTAAGGAAAATGTGATATGAAAGGTACTTGGGTTGATAAAAACAGTGACATTGGGCTAATATAGCAGAGTAATGGAAAATAGCATTTGGTACTTATCTTTAATTTATAGAAGAAAATCAACTGTTAAATGTTTTCAAATTAATACGAGTTTATGGGCACTCTTTGTGTCCCAAATTTCAAGTCACATCCTCTAAAAATACTATTTTTAATTCATACTCAATATTCTTGAAGTTACCTGGCCAGGAAAAGTAACATCAGACTGTAACTCTAGATTTCTCTTCCCTTTAGCCTGTTCAGTCTTTTTTATACAAAACACTTTTTACCTTTTGGTCTTGCTTCATGCAAGTCTAAGTTTCAATTCAGAAAAATAGCTCTACTAGTGCTAATTCCAGCATTGTGAGTGATACAGGTGTGATAAAGGAAGAACAGGTGGGCTTTTTGACATCTTAAACAGTGTTGAGACAATCATTTGGCCAGGCTCTTCTTCCTTATCTAGTATCTCACTTGTACTGCTTTTTCTTTTGTTTTCCTTTCTAAGAGATAATAAAGAAGAATAGAATATAATACCACAGATGTATATAATTATTTTACCAAGACTCATATTTGACTTAGAGCTACAGCAATATTTTTCATGAGTTATTGACAACTGAATATCCTCAGAGTCTGAAACATCACCTTAGTTTTTTAAAATCAATCTTGAATTTATCTAGTTCCTTTTGTTTTTAATTTCTCCTTCCTTCTCTCTCTGCCTTCTTTCCTTTCTCCATAAAGCAATAAGATGTCTAAAATATTAATATTTAGAAAAGGGCTAGCTTCTTTGTTATTTCATATTATCTTGAGATGGAACAAGAAGAACACTGACTTGGTTTTTAAATCCAAGGGTATTCAACTGATTATTAAATCTTCTTGATCTTTGTTTTTCTCATAAAATGAAAAATTTAAAATCTACCGCATAGAATTTCTCTGAAAATTAAATTATATTCATAGAGTCTAATCATATAATAGGTTACGCTACACATTCACCTGTTATAAATTTGTGGCATATTATTTTATCTTCATCATTACTACCAAATGTTTTGGAAAAAAATAGTGATTAAAAATCCACATCAAAGCATTTTTTAAAAATTCACACATAATGTGAAACCTGAGTGTCCTATAATTCATGAATGACATCCAAGAATTTAAGACTGTTTGATATAATGGAAAATTCTAACTACTGTGTATAGTCTCACAGAGATTAGAAGGGTGCTTCTGACCCTCTAAAGATACTACAGAACAAAAACAATTGGAATTGAGCGAAAAAGGATCCCAAATAGCCAAAGCAATCCTAACAACCAGGAAAGATATGCTTCCAGAACTCAAATGATACAGCAAAGCTGTAATAATCAAACAGTATGATACTTATTTTTTTAAAAAAGTAATAGACACATGGTCCAATGGAATAGAATTGAGAAGCCACAAATGAAACCATACTTTTTGACAATCTTTAACAAAGGAGTCAAACTATACAATGTATAAAGGATAATATTCACCAAATCATGTTGAAAAAACAGCCATACACAAATAATTAAACTATACCATTATATAACATCATAACAAAAATCAGCTCAAAATGGATTAATGGCTTGAATGTAAGAGTTGAAGCCTTAAAGTACATAAAACAACCAGAAACAAAACACTGTGACACTGTGACATTGACTTTAGAGATATTTTTGTGTATTTGACTCTAGTGGCAAGGGAAAAAAAGCCAAAATAATTAAACTCCATCAAACTGAAATACTTCTGCACAGTGAAAAGCTGGCATTAAAATGAAAAGACACCCTAGAAAGTTGTAGAAACTATTTACATATATTATATCCAATAAGAGTATAATGTTCTTTTCATGGTGAATGTGATCTTAGTTAAATGTGTTGGTAATACTTTGTATTTTTAAGGATTTATTTATTTATGCATATAAGAACTGGGGTATAGGCCAGGAGTATAGGGGATGAGAGGATTCAACAGAGACAGAGTGGGGAACAAAACAGGTGGATTGACTAAAATACACTGCTGAGGGGAGCAGTGCGTGAGACAGAATAGGTCTGCTGCAACATGTAGGTCATCTTCCTGGACAGGGATGGAGCTCATGCTTCTGTGGCTGTGGATAACTTCATGTTGTTGGAACTTAACCCCTTGCACCACCAGGGAAGTCCCTGATTTATATTTTTAATATTAAGATGCATATTAGCAAAATTAAAGATGTCATGATTCTTGACTAATTTGTTTCCCAAATACAGTGCTGCATTTTGTACTTTTTCTCTGGATTAAGTAATTTATACTATGCAGGACTTGTAATTATATTTTTATAGAAGAATTCCAAAATATATTTCATACGAGCATGCTGTTGTTTTGTCACTGGATCTGACTTGCCATATACTGTTATGGTGGTATAAAATGTACTATTGATTTTCAAACATTTCAGTGTGGTTCATAGTAAGCAATACATTTAATTTACTAGTTAACTCTTAGACATTCTTACTAAAAGATAAAAAATACTTAGGTTTTTGCTATGTGAAATGTCTTCCTATGTTTTATAGTCTCCCCTATTCCATTTCATTAACCAACATTACTAAATACTTTTCACAACTTGCTAAAATGTCCAAACCTACAGTGTGGTAAACATTTCCTTCTAAAAAGTAATACAAAAAGAAAAGTACTATTTTTGGACTTTCTTCCAGAGTCAAACCAAGGAATTTCTTGAAACACTTGCAAAAATCTTAAGAATAATGAAATATTTTATTATTTTCCATTTTCATATGAGAGCACTGTCTTTGGTAATATGCCTTATTACCTTTCATTAAAGCTACCCTCCATATTTTTGTTAAAAATGAGAATACCAAATTCTTAAATGTATTTTGAAATTGTATAGCATTCTCTATAAGTACTTGAAATATTAACTCCACTAAATCTATATTATTTTCTTTCATTTTTTTACTCTATGTTTTCTATTAATTTTCCTGTAGTTGATAAAGTTTGCATTTCATATGAAGTTTTTTTTAACAAGTGATTTGTACTGAATGTCATGTTTTAGATGTAAAAGAGAGTATATTATCACAATGAAAAGGAAGCATGTCGAATAAAAGAACAGACGGGCAGGGCTTGATTGATGTTCGGAAGTTATTTTTGCTGTGAACTCCCGTCAGCCTAGAAATCATAAAACAGAAAAGAGGTTTGGTTCAATTCACATGCCCTTAGGGGATGTATGGAAAATGATTTAAAATTCTGATAGAGTAACTTCAAAAATGTAGCAGCTGAAATAATTTATTTCACTATGGAGCAACCAACTGAACTTTTACATTGAAATTATTCTTTTTGAACTTTCACGTGGTAGCAGGAAGGCTCACTGGTCTCTGCACCTCTGTGCAAAGGGTGCCAGACTACACAGTTCTGCCTTCCCAGCCTGAACCAGAGAGCAGCTTCTGCTCTGGTCCTTCCTGTACTTTCAGAACTGATAATTTCCTGAATAGTGGACAAAACAACCAAATGTGTAGTATTTTAAAGAAGGGTGAAGGAGACTGATGGTAATAAGAAGTTGTTGTGTTTTTTTTCCCCTTAGGAATATTTTCAAAGTTTAGTTGTGGACATTGTGTAAAGCAGCAGAAAATTTATTGTGCTACTGAGAATTTTGTCTTTTTTTCCTCCATAATGACTAACATTCAGCTAGCTAAATTGTGACATTTGGCCAAGATGGACTTTTGGGTAATCTCAAAAGAAGAAATAGAATATAACAATTAGGGCAAAAAATACTGCTAATTGTTGATATAGTACAATCTTTTTCATTTGCTCTCCTTATTAAGCTATGCCTAAGACTCCATGAATATCTTTGTTATGAATAATATTGATATATATATACTTATATAATGATATAGTGATATATATATTGATATGACCACCAAAAAAATAAAATTGTGTCACCTTTGCACACCATGATCCCATCTATGTGAACTGTATATTTAATCTTGGTTAATTAGAATATGTAGAATAATGAAAATGATGAGGTCAATAAACTATAAAATCAATTTCCATTGTATTAATCAAAAGCAACAAAATGATCCATCATGCATTTAATTTACATATATATGTATATCCTAAAAAGGCATCAATGGGCCATACTTATATTACATAAGATAGACTCCAATAAAAAATGGTAGCAAGAGACAGGATTTGACATATAATGATTAAGGGTAAGATTAGCACATCAAGAATGCACATCACTCATCAACATTTGGAGCAAATAAATGAAGAAGACTAGACATATCACAATGCCTGAGTTCCATCTCTATACAAAACTGTAAGTCAAAACAGTGTGGTATGGGAATTAAAATGGACATACAGGCCATGGAATAGAATTGAGAGCCCACAAATCTACCATTTTATGGAGAATTAATATATGACAAAAGAGTTAGTAGTAGACAACGGAGAAATGGAGTGTCTTCCACAAATG
Organism: Galemys pyrenaicus; assembly: GCA_019455555.1. Classification (NCBI taxonomy): domain Eukaryota; kingdom Metazoa; phylum Chordata; class Mammalia; order Eulipotyphla; family Talpidae; genus Galemys; species Galemys pyrenaicus. The sequence goes on along the minus strand of JAGFMF010011830.1, from coordinate 7,758,899 downwards.
GCAATGGGAAAACTGGGTACTCACATGCAAGAGAATGAAACTGGACCGCTACTTCACACCATAAACAGAAATTAACTCAAAAGGGTTAATGACTTGAATATAAAACCTAAAACCAATAAAACCCATGGAAAAAATATATGCAAAACAGTCCATGCCACTGGATTTAGTTTTGTCTCTGAGTACTCAAACCAAGGTGGGTAAAAGCAAAACTATATAAACAAGACTACATCAAACTAAAAAAAAATTATGCACAATGAGAGAAACTATCATTAAAATGAAATGGCAACCTGCTGAATGAGAGAAAATATTTACACATCATAATCTCACATGTGGCTTAATATCCAAGATCTAAAAAGAACTCATATAATTCAACAAATAGAGGTAAGTAGACCAATGAGAAAATGGGCAGGAAAGGTAACTAGACACTATTCCAAGAAGACATGAAAATGGCCAACAGGTACATCTATAGCATCAGGGAAATGCAAATGAAAACCACATTGAAATATTAACTTATAACTCTGAGAATAGTCCATATCAAAAGACCATAAAAAAGTGTTGGAAAGAATGTGGAGATAAAGGTATACTTTTATACTATATGAAAACAGTGGAAGTACTTAAAACACAAGAAAACAGGTCTACCATATGATTCAGCAATTCCATGCCTATGAATTTATATGAATAGTTCAAAAGCACTAATTTATAGGGATATATGCAATTTTATGTTCTATTACAACAACCTTGTTATGGAAGCAACATAAATTTCTCATGGCAGATAATGAATTAAGAAGATACATATATACATACTTGTCTCATACATCTTACATATGCACACATATATAAGCTATTAAAAATAAGACGAGGGTCCTTCCTGGTGGCGCAGTGGGTTAAGCAACACACTATGAAGCAAACCACAGCCACTGCAGCATGAGTTCTATCCCTGCCACCTGCTGGGGAGGGGACCCACATGGCACAGCAGCTGCTTCCCTCAGCAGTGTGTTTCAGTTCATCTGCCTATTCTGCCCCCTGCTCTGTCTGGTGTATTCTCTCACCTCCCCGCACCTCTGGCCTCTCACCTCCCCGCACCTCTGGCCAGTACCCTAGTGCTTGTATGCATAAATAAATAAATCTTTAAAAATAAATAAAAATAAGATTAATTCTTCTCATTTGTGATGACATGGATGGGATCTTAGGAATTATTCTAAGCAAAATAAGTCACAAGACCAATGACAAATACTAATATTTTACCATTGGAACACATAGGTGATTTCACCCATGTGGAACCAAAACTGAAAACAAACCCTAAAAATATGACTAAATTGAGACTACCAGAGGGGGTGTTAGTCAATGGGATATAAAGGAGAGAACGTACCTGATGGACCACGGTGGAAGATTTATGAGTGTTTACTGGTCAGTTTGGCACATTAACATACATCTTAATAGGTGTGAACCTATGTCTTCAAGTCAGATCCAGTGTTATAAACCATGATTACCTCAAAAGTAAGAAAGGGGATATGGAGGGAAGGAAACAGAGAGCGAGTGAGAGACAAAGGAAGGAAATAGCTATGGAGGGAAGAGGAGAAAAGGAAAAGGCAAAGCTTGTTGCCAGTTGCTAGGATAATGGCACGCAACAGTTTTTCTCATAGCCCTCAGAGTGAATGAAACTCACAGACACTTTCTTTTGAACCTGTAACCTCCAGAATATAAGGCAACACATTTCTGTGTGTAATGCACTCAGTTTGTGATAGTTTGTAGTTCAAGTATGAACCATGGATGGCGCCTAAGAAACTCATGCAGATAATAATTATACTGGTGGATTTTAAATAGTTTTAAGAGATGACTATGCAAATAAAAAGCTGGTAGAGAGTATTACGCAAATTGTTCAAACTGTAAACATGTTGAATAAATATATAAATGCACAAACGAAAAAAATCCCATACTTTTTGTAATCAAAATTTTAACTATAATTCTTTGCAATTCACAAATTGAATACTATTGTTCTAAAACTTTAAAGATCACTATACCAATGAGATAAGGAAAATGAAGCTCAAGTGATGCCTAAATCAATCATTTAAATGGTCAGAAATTAAGCAGTAAAAGTAAAGGGGTGTGATTAAAGAAAAAATAGTATGTGGTTTGATGATTGCTATCTACATCTTGAGTAAATAGAAAAACTCCCAAACAATGGAAACTGATCCATCTTTTTCTTTATAGCTCAACATTTTCCTGAAATTTAAAGATTTTTTTTCCAAAAGAGTCTTTTATATCTTGTTTTTATATAAAGAGGCCTCAAAAATGCTGCTATAAATACTATTTATAATTTTAATGATTTCTTATGTTAATTACCTAAACATGTGATGTGTTTTACAAAATTCTGAAGGTAGATAATTGTGACCAAAAGAAAAAAAGACACAACAGCAACTATAATAACAAAATATACTTTTTACATATACTTCTAACAAAGGGGAAAAAATTAGGTTTATAAAGTACATTTTCAATTTATGATATTGAAAATATCTTTTTAAAAGTTGCTTATGATCAGATACAGAACTTGAACCCTTGAAAATTTTGCTTTGGGGTAGAGATTAATATTGAAACATTTAATGGTTTATACTTAATTAGCATTTAACTAATTTTGAATAGAGATAGTCAACTGAAAAAGGATCCTACTTAACACGTTTTTACATTTGAGGGTAATTTCTCTCTCCAACCAAGAAACAATTTGGTTGCATTCTGTGCAAATGCAATTGTTTTTCAGTGGAGCATACAGTGGTTTTCCTAATTGTAGATTTGCCTGGTAACTTGGGAAAATGGTATAGAGGCAGAATAATTAAAAGGGGATTTAAGGACATATTTTGAAAGACCTGTTTTTCAAGTAGTTGTTTCTGTGACTGATGACTAAAACTTTTTCTGTTCTGAGAGTAAATATTCTGTCCAGGAAAGCTGTGAGTTTTGATACAAATCCTAACTCTGCTACTATTAGCTCCATGATCTTTGAAGAATTTGCTTAATTTCTCTGAAAGTCAACGTCCTTATATGGAAAATAATGTGATACTTCACCTTATAAGGTTGTTAAACAGGTTCAGTATCATCACATTTAAAGTATCGGTTACGCTGTTATATTCAATAACTCCTTAGTGTCACCATTACTATTAGTATATTTATAATTCACGTAGTTATAATTATTATACCTTTATCATTTAGTAAGTGTTACTTAAAAACTACATCAAAAAAGATTCTTTTTTATGTAAAAAAATCCTTTTTTATCAAGTTTCCTTTATCTGTGGTATGAAGATATCACGTAAATATAGTCTATGTAAAATAAATAAAATGACTTTAAATGCATTGGCATGATTACCCCAATAATTATAAATTCTGGAAATGCTGAAACCAGTAAATTGCTTTCACTTCTCTAATGTGACTGAAAATATGAGGGTCTAGAAGGACCCAGGCTGGCACACACATAAATTATGGGTCGCTCTTTAGACTTGCTCTTTTTCACATGAATATTGCTCTTTGGGTAATTATGTTCAAGATTGTAAGATGTATATTCCTCTGAAAATAACAGCATCCCAGCTAGGACTTCTTTCTAAAAATTGTCCAAATTACAGTGCTGATTGTTTGCTAGGTATTTTCCAACTGACAGTACCCTCTCCACTGGAAAAAAAGAACATTTCCTTCATACTACATAAAAAGCAAGGAGGGTGAAAGTAAAATGAGTTTTTCATGGTTTTGTATGAAAAAAAGAAAGAAAACATTAGACCAAAGATAATGTGGCTTTGGTAAGTTAAGGTTTCCATAAGATTGCACTTATTTTCTCTCTTTTATTCAATTTACAAGAATATGTCACTTGTTTAATACAATCAGAGTAAATGTGCTGTTCGTTTATGTATGAAATGTATCTGTCCTCAAGTATTTTTTAAACATTTAAACTTGTTTCTTATTCTTAGAAATAATGAGTATAAGTTTATTTCCTTAAAAATCTATTTGGATAGAAATATGCTATTAAGTGTTAGGAGAACATACCCCTACTCCCATTATTAATCTAAACAATTTCTACTAGATGGAGATAAAGGATTAGTAACTTAACTAGGGACTAGAAAGAACTGGAATATCCACATCCTCTTTTGTTTTTATATCATCATATTGTTGGGGGTTGGGGGAGGATTTCCTAAACAAACTCATAATCAGGTTTTATGAACCCCACCCCCACCCCAGGCCAAAGAGATCCAAGACTCCAAGGACTACAAATCGTATAACATCATCACCATTGAAGGGAGCATTGCTGGGAACTGAGGGTGGAGTTAAACAGCTGGGTTTGGTATACAACCAGACATTTAGGCATTGGGGGTCCTTGCGATTTTGCCAATTTTCAGCATACTATTGAGGTTCCAGCTCGGTAGAGCTGGTTAGGATGTATCCAACAATTTATCTCTCTTTCTTTTTCCCTGAGTTATTCACTTCTTCATGTCCCCTTTTTGTAAATAAATCCTTATCACACTTTGTGTGTGTACCTGTGGTTGAGTCTCATTATAAGTTTCTTTTAAACGTGTGGTTGAGCCCCCACAGTCAGGCCAACCCATTTCACACTGGGGTTGCCCTGCAACAATTTTAAAATATTAATTGGACAAACATTTCCATTTGACTGAAAATCTCAAATGTTTTCACTTGAACAAGAGTCAGAATCATTTTACCCTCAAAAGGTCTCTTGCTCTTATTAGTGATATGAAATGTATCACTTAATGCACCCTTAAGTCAACTTTACTTTGAATCTAGACAATTATTTAATTTTTCTTACAAAAAGTGGGTTCAGAAAATGAGTTTTAAATTTAGAGGCAAAGAAATACTTGGTACTTATTAAAACATTAGTGATAAAAGTATTAGGTTATCAGTTTATTAAAAATAGAGTATGAATGATAATGACTAAGTAAATAAGTAAATAAAAGGAATTTAATGGACAGCTTCACATGTATCTTTCGCACTTAAGTCAGATTATATATATACTAGTTACCAGTTTTCTTTCAAGAAACTAAAAGAGATGGTCTGTGTGGGACAAAATTGTAATTTACTTGATTTGTTAATGTGGTGATAATTATGTCCTACTGAGATTCTCTCATTGTGACAAAGTTCCTAGTGTCTGGGTTTTCTGTTGGTAGGTTAGAGTAGTACTTGATTTCTATATAACTCATGGTAAAATCTTTCATGCCTTTGTTGGAACAATTATTAAGGAATCTTGCCTCACATTTTAGGATACCAAAACTGTTCTGGAAGCTAATATTGAATATTATTTACCATATCATAGCAAAAGTCACACTTTGAAAGAAAACATAAAATCCCTAGAGTTTTTTTAGAAGAGAAAATGTTATTAGAGAAAGAAAATTGAGAATTACACATGAATGTTTAATAGGGAAATTAAGACATAGCTTTACTTACTTTTGTAAAAAACAATAGTTACTGCTATAATTGGTTATGGTTTGAATACTAAACTAAGCTCTTCATATTTATTAGTCCATTTGTACTCTCAACTCTCCTAATGATACCCTCTTGTCAATAGACATAGGGCTGCAAAACAGAAAGCTTAAGTGGGTTAAGTGTAGAGGTAAGGTTAAACACAGTGGTGTTTTGTTTCGATGCTTATGCCATTAACCATTACACACATCCCTGCCTCTCTATTTGTAGAGACATAGAATATGAAATTTGACTTCTTGATTCAAATAGAAGTAATGTTTTATGTGAGTGTGGGTATGTAGTTCCCTTCAAATTACAAGGTCATTAAGGAAATGCATTTTTCAACAAAATAGGAAATTTCAGTTTGATGCAGAAGACATTCTATTCCTTAGGATGTGGAGTGAGAAAACTACAAAAGGATAGTGTGGTGGTTTCTGAGTTACAAGTCTTCAATAAGCAAAGAGTCAGAACCACCTTCTCTAGTGGAGTGGGTCAATCACATAGAGAACATAAGGAATTGCATGTGTGTTTCTGTTTGGACATTTTTATAATGAGTAAACACCTTTATGTGACAGATATCTCATGCATATTGAACTCAGTCAACATTACTCTATATTGACTTCACATCACTGTCTGTATTATCCCCTCCATCCTTAAGTACTTGGCATTATTTGCTAAGATTATTTTACTCATTAACCACTTTTTGTATTCACACCAGACTTGGCACATAAATCTACCTCATTTGAAATGCTACCAGTTCCTCCTTCTTTTTGTTACTAAGTGAACATTTGCTCTTTCTTAGCAAGGGGTTGCAGAGTACTGGAATTATATAGCAATTTCTTTGAAATAAGTCTCCAAAGTAGAATTAGTGAATGAAAGTTCACCTCTTTTAACATTAGCAATCCTTTTAAAGTATATTTTGAATCCTGTGTAGGGGTGAAAAAAATGCTGCTGGCCAGATTCCGTTCATGGCCATGCCTCTAGGAGGTGTCCTCTGACGTTTCTATCCTAATTCCCCAAATCCCACATGAAGCTTTATCATTTTCTATTTCGTTTGTCATGCCTGTAGGTATGCAATAATACTTTAATTATCATTTTATTATCTTTTTGTAATACTATATTCCCTCTTTATAATAAATATTTCTTTATTAATGTGGGATTTTATTTCTGTCTTTGTGAGGGGCAGTTTGGTAGTTATTAGAATAACATGTCTATACCATGTGTGATAGTATCTTTTCCTTAAATATATTTCATGTCTCATTATGTTGCTTTCTTCTTTTATGTGTTATAATTGCTTTAGTTTTACATATCTGTATTTATAAATCTTGTCTCAGATGAGATCCTAATATATACCATTTTGTTAGTATCAGGAATTTATCTCCACAGCTAGAAAGAAACTGGTCTTTTTCCTCTGTTTTTTAAAAAAAAAATTGTTTAACTCTGACTTATCTGGAATAGTTTTTGAGGTATGAAAAATTACTGTAAAATAATCTTTTCTATACTGACAGCACATTGGTTCAATACTATTTATTAAATATTTATTTCTCTAATTTTGGGGATTCTAATGCTCATTTGATTTTCCAAATTTCAACTTCATTTTCATCATTCTGTTTCTATTGGTTTTGAACTATTGCTTGAGTTATAGCAACATTTCTTTACTATTTAGACAAGGTGATCTCTTCCTTTCATCTAAAGTTTCCTTTTGCAAAAATAAAGCAGTGTTGACTTCTGATGCTAGTCGAGGAGAATTAAATATCATCAGTTGGGAATGAAGGACAGATTACTGTATCATCTGATATAATAATTGTGACTGACAGTTTTCATTGAGTAATTTTATGAATCTAAGAAATTAGGAAATATATTGATGATCTCTAAGTTTCATAAGATACTAAAGTTCTGTGATTTTTCTTTCTGAAATGACAGCAATCCTTTGATGATCCCAATATCTGACATATTTTATTTCTGATGTGAAGACAACATCAGACGTCAAATCATCTGTGGTACTTTCTCCAACTGCCCCCTCAACCCCCATGCCCACAAATCCTACAGCCTCTCTTGGCTTCTCCCTTCTGCACCCATGACACCCTGCATATTTCCCTAGACAGGCCCTCGGACAACACAGTAGGAGATGAAGAATTTGCTAAATGAATTCAGTCCATGTGACGCCTGTGAAGCAACTTTCACTGTTACAGTATTTCCTCTTGTGGGCTTGAAACAAGAATAAGTTTCCAAACCTGGAAAGTCTGAGGTTCTGGCTTCACATGAATCTTCCTGGACTGATTTCAGGTGGCAGCTTCATCTTGGCCTCAACTCAGATGTTTGAGATTGGAGTGAAAGCTAAAATGAGAACTGAAGTACCTGATAACCACAGTGACAAGATGAACATATGTGTGTTCTTTGGATTCTCGTTTTAGTCCAGGATGAACAGCAGGAACTATACATACATATAAAATTAGAATGTTAGAATATTCTGGTCTTTGTCCAGAAAACCATAGAGAATATACTGACGCTTAAAACTTAAAGCCATTGTATCTTTGAACTATAAATTATTGTGCACTGCCAGTGATAAACTGTTTATTTCTGTGATAGAGTGCTTTTCTGAGACTCTGAGAACTATGTTTATACAGACAATGATAACATATAGCATAGTAAATAGAAATGAAAGTTTCCTGTTAGACATTTTTTCCTGATCACATCTAATAGTGAAACATCTCGGTAAATATACGTAACATTAAGATTGGGATATTTTAGAACTGTAAACCATCCTTGCATAGCAGGGATATAGTCCATTAATTCCCAAACTTGAGGCAAGGCTAAAATGTAATAGGTGGTAAATACAGAAAGTTATGAAGATACTAAATCTCACATCTGGTAAGGAAGTGTGTTATTTCACTGGGTTGTTTGGGGACGCTTCCCCTTACAGTGCAATTTGGGAAATCACATTGTTAATTGCAAGGGTTTTAGCAAATCTCTGTAGTTCAATTCCAATTACTTTAGTTTTGAAAAACAGAACAGCTGGATGGTAAAATTGCCTAGAGCTGTCACCAAGGGAGGGCACAAGCTTGTAACTAGACCTCTGTCATTCCTGACTTGGATTTTCTATAGAACAATTAGTAGTAAAATCGAAAGCTCCATGTATAAAGGTTTCCTTGCCATGTGTTTACTTCTGAAGCAAGTGTATTTTTTTTTTTTTTGGACATTACAGTACCATCATCAGGAACCCTCCCTTTATTACTCATTTGTCTTCCTCTTCCCACGGGAAAGATAAGAAAACTAAATCTCATCACATCTTTACCCCTTATCAAAAGGGGCTTCCTTCTTTGCTAGAGCTCAGCAGAGTTTTAAATCTTCTCAGAAATGTCTTTGGTTGGCACATTGACCTATAGGTTCTCTGTTCATGGGACCAATTTCATGTCTTCACACACAATCTCTGTGTGTGTTAAATATAGAAAAACATCTGCAGCTGTGGTTTGGAAATGACCTGGTACTAACAGCTAACTTTAATCGAACTGGATGATTCAAACCCCCTATCCCCCAACTCTACCCCATATCACTGACTGTTGGAACTGGATGTGTATCAGATGTTTTCTTTGTTTAATTTAATATAGCCTCCAGTATGCTCTGCCTCACTTGGTAGAACTGTGGATCTATAAGGGGCTTTCTTCAGTAATTTTAGGATTTAAGAATCACAATGAAATGAAGTCAGGGAAAGTGTGCAAAATATCTACAAGGACAAAGTTGGAGAAGGGCTTCAAGGAGAAATATTTGTAAGTAAAGCTTGGCTGTGCAGATGGGAAATTTAGACAAAACAGTTTTACCTTTTTAGACTTTCTTCTTAGTACTCAATATATATGGTTGATATTATAAATTCAGGGTTAAAGTTAGTGTCATTTTAAATCCATAGTCTGGAAATATGTGTTCAAACGTACTTTGACAGGGAAGATTGAGGTTGTGGGTCAATAAAAGAATAGTGCTTTCCTCACTGGCAGTTATCCTGAGCAATATACTATGACCCTAGATTTGCAAAATATTCTGCTAATCAAATACTTTGCTTAAACTACTGCTGCTCCTGGAAAGTGGTATTTAGGAGCCTCATTTTGTTACAGGGCAACCCTAATATAAAATGGGTTTCCCTGACTGGGTCCTCACCCGCGTGCTCAGAAGACTTTTATAATAAGTCCCAACTTCAGGCACACATGACAAAGGTTATTAAAGGGCTTTATTTTACAAAAGAAGGGGAATAAAGTAGAAATATCACAAGGAGAAGAGAGGGATACAAATCCGTAAATATCATACCAGATCTTCCAAGTTGGAATGGAATGGCGTGTTGAGAGCTGGCTCTGAATCAAGTGAGATGGCTCAAGGGACGAGACAGCCCAAAGCTCACCTCTTTGGTTTTATAGCCAGCCTGGCTGCTTAACTCTACCCTCAGGTCCCAGTGATCCACTCTTTGATAATCATGTTATCGAATTTGTGGTTCTGGAACTCTGGTGGTCTGGAGTGGGGGTTGGAGTCCATAAACCTATCTGTGTAATCCATTGATTACCTTTCCCCCTAACAATTTCACCTTCCTCCCTAAGAAGGTTTCAGTGTTCTGTGCCTTGTTCTAAACAATTATTAATTGCCCCTTATAACTCAAAGAGCTATTGGGTTACATGATAAATTAAATGATAAATCATATAGTCACCCTACTTGTTAATATGTGTCTTCTGATCTATATACAGTATTCAACCCAAGAGGAAATCTGGCAAATAATATTAACTCAGTATCCTTAGGTTTCCTATCTTCTTTTTAACCTTTGTACACAGATATCCTAGGGAACTGTCTATTCCTCAGTCAAGCCCTCCATAAAATCCTTGCATTTTAGAAATTTGTGCCTGATGGGTTCCTTAAGTAAATCAAGAAAAGACCTCTATGCAAATTAAAGTATTTGATTTACTTTAAAAATGCATGCCCTAATGATGTCAGTAAATATTCATTGTTTTCGTTGTCAGTATTTTTTACTCTCTGTTTTGCATTAATGGCAAATTTGTCACTTCTGAAATCTTTGAAATACTTCTGTTCTAAGCTGTTGAACCTGTAACTTTTTCTGCCTCACAATTAACAGACCCATCATTCTCATTCTTCTCTTGTAGGTCCTCTTTTCCATATTCTTATCTCTGTGGATCTTTCCTGTATCTTCCCATGCTATCTTGGAGCACATCCATTTTCTGAAGACTGGGCAGAGTCCTTTGAAAAAAGCCTGTCTCTTGATGAGCAGAGGTAGGCTTGTTTATGTGCACTTTTTTAATATAGCAAATGTGAGCACTGCCAACTGCATTATTAATGTGCATTTTTCCCCATCAAAATTGCATTAATTTGCCATTTGTTTACAATAATACAGAAGTTTGGGTGTTTGACTTCACATCTCAAAATGTATACATGCTTCACTTGCTCTCCACAGAGTTCAAGTAACAATCACCTTATGCCTCTGTAGCCTAGGGACTCCATCATCTCTCCCTCCCAACCTCCATTGATATCTGCTAGATTTTTCAATCTGAGTTATTTCCATTGTATTTTGTTCAGTTTTTTTTTCTTTAGTTACTTGTATACCATAAGTGAGTGAAACCATATGGTAATATACCTTCATTTTCTCACATATTTCACTTAATATAATAAGTTCAAGATCCAACCATATTTTCCCAAAGTCAAAATTTAATCTTTTTAAATATCTGAATAGTATTACATTGAGTGGTTGTAATCCATAAATTTCTTTATACAGTCATCTGTAAAGGCATGTCAGCATTAAGGTTGAATCCATGTCTTGGACATTATGGATTATGCTGGTGTGAACATAGGAGTACATGAACCTTTTCATATCTTGTTTTCATATTCTTCAAATAAATACCTAGAAGTGGTATTGCTGGATCACATGATATGTTCATTTTTAAGTTTTTAAAGGAAACTTTATACTGGCTTCTATAGATGCTACAATAATCTATATTCTAACTAACAAGCAAATGGATGTTCTTTTTTCTCCACATACTTGCCAACACATGATAGTCCAGGCTTTCCTATCTAGACCATTTTCACAAAGGTGAAATGATACCTCATTGTGGGTATGATTTGCATCCTTTATAATAAGTGATGTTGATCATTTTCCATTTCCATTGTGAGTTATCTGTGTGTCCTCTTTGGAGAAGTTTCTGTTTAGATCTTTCACCACTTTTTTATTATGTTGTTAGTTTGTTGAGTTATATGAATTATTTATGTGTTTTAGAATTTAACCATTTGTTGGTCTTTTAGTGGGCAAATATATACTCCAAGACAAATTGGAAAAAAATAAATCTATTACTATTTGCAAATGATGTTATTCTGTTCTTGCTTTTGAGTTACATGACTTCTATATATTTTATAAATTAAAACACTGTTGGACATATGATATGCAAATATCTTCTTCCAGTCTGTAGGTGACTTCTGTGGTTTTGTGGTAGCTTCTTTCACTGTACAAAAACTTTTTAGTTTAAAGATCAAAAATAAACCCAAGGGATCATGGGGGTGGGCTTAGGGAGGGGAGGGCAAAGACAGGGATGAGGGCATAAAGAGCACAAGGGATTCAGTTGATGGTGCATGGGTGAAATGGTGGTGGGGGCCCCCTGGGAACTACAAATGATGTCAAATACAATCAAATCTAATAAAAAAAAAAAACACACACACACTTTTTAGTTTACTTTTGACCCATTTTTTAATTTTTGCTTTTGTATCTTTTGCAATTGGAGATGAGTTCCAAAATACATCTCTGAGGTTGATATTCATGAGTATATTGTCAATATTTTCTTCTGTATAAATTTGCTGTTTTATATCCAAGTATTTAATCACTTTGAATTATTTTTTTTGTATAGAGTTACATACTCATCTAGTTTCATTTTTAATGCATGTGACTTTTAAAGTTTTCCAGCACTTGGGTTGAAAACAGTTTCCTTTTTCCATTGTATTGTATGGTCCTTGGTCCTTTGTCATAGATTAACTGATCATATTTGTATGACTTTATTTCTTGGCTTGCTAACCTAATTTTTTGCCTGTTTTTCAGTTTTTTTTTTTTGTTCTAATAATATACTGTTTTGAATACTATCACTTTATCATATAGTTTGAAGTCTGGGTTATGATATCATTTCTGTTTTTTTATCTAAGTATTGCTTTGTTCATTCAGGGTCTTTGTGGTTCCATACAAATTTTAGAATTATTTGCTCCATTTCGTTGGAGCAAACATGATGTTTGAATAGGTATTATGTTAAATCTATAAATTGCTGTACATATATGTTCATTATAATAATGCTTGTTCTTTTAATCCATAAACAAGGAATATTTTTCCATTTTTAATATCTTCTTTTATTTCTTCTGATGGTGTCTTAGAGTTACTTTTGCATAGCTCCTTCACCTCCTTTGTTAAATTTGCTCTTAGGTATTCCATCCTTTTTGTTACAATTGTAAGTGAAATTGTTTTCTTAGTCTTTCTTTCCTTCAATTAAATATTTTCACATAGAAATGTAACACATTTTTTGAGGCCAGCATTATTCTGATCTCAAAACCAGACAAGAAATGCACAATAAAGAAAACTATAAACCGATACTTCTGTGAACATAGATGAAGAAATCTTCAACAAAATATTAGCTAATTGAATACAGCAATACATTCTGGCCAAATAGGATTCTGCACAGGGAAGCAAAGATGGCTCAACATATATAATCCAATCAATGTCATTCAGTACTTCAACAAACAGAATTATAAAAATCACATGATCATATTAATAGATGCTGAAAAATCAAGATTCAAGATTCATTTGTGAAAAAAATAGTAGATTGCTAGATAAAAGGAACACATATTTGCATAATAAAACCATGTATAATAAACTCACAGCTAGTATCATACTTAATGGTGAAAAACCTGAAGATATTTCCAATTAGGTCTGGAAAAATAACAGGTTGCCCACAATTATCACTACTGTTTAACATAGTACTGGTATTCCTAGTCAGAACAAATAGGCAAGAGACAGACATAGAAGTAACCCAAATGGGAAAGAAGAAATAAATTACATCATTTGTATATGACATGAGCACACACATTGAAAATTCAGAAGATTTCATTAAAAAACTACTAGAGATAATAAATGAATATAGAAATATGGTAGGCTAAAAAAGTAATATGCAAAAGTTTGTTGTATTTCTAAATACAAAATAATGTGTATTTTTTCAATGGAAATTGTAACTCTTCCCTTAATTATGCCCCTCCAATGCCATTTGTCAATGGTATGATTTCATTACTCTTATTTAAATGTATGCACTAGATACATTTCTTCCCTAAAATTAATTTACTAATAGTTCAAATAAAAGGAGCTATTTATTTAAACTCTAGTTTGTTCTCATCCTTGATCTTTATTCCAGTATATATCTGAGATTTAGTTCTATTTTATTTTCTCTCTTCCCAGAACTGCTATTGCACAGAAAATTGGATTTTTTGGTAATTTAGTTCTTATAGTTTTGTAACCATTTACCATATGTGATTTCTAGCTCCTTGGCTATAGTTAAAGCTTGCTGAGGGAAGAAACTGTGCCTTCATATACTGTATGGATTTTATACAAAACTGAGGTTTTCATCACATATATGAATATATTCCATTGGTCTTCTTGACAGGTTCTTGACCAAAAATTTAAGCATCGTGGCTATTTACTATTTTTGGATACAGGATCTGTTTTAGTTATAGCTCTTTGATTGAAAGCATCAGTAAAATAGTTCCAACTTAAGGAGAAGTGACAGTGTTGTGGAATCTGGTGTAAAGGTGTAGGGGTTGCTCAAAACAAATAAACAATAGAAAAACTAGTGTTAAATAGTAGAATGCAAGGGATCCAAAACACTATTACTTTGGGTCAAATCCTTTGGTCTTTTTGTTGTTCGGATTAAAATTCAAATTCTAAAACAGTACTCATTTTATGTGTTTTAACAAGAAAAAATGATTTTTATGGATTGGTGTTACTTTTGTGATTGGCACTAATGATAAAATAAAGACTTCAAATAAGCCTAACTTTAAAATTTCTCTTGTCTGTATGCTACTCCAGACTCCACATAGTTAGTGGTGTAGGTATATAATTACTAGGATATAGAGTGCCCCTTAATTACTGTTGTCTCTTTCATATTTCTTTCTCAAGTGAACATGCATGCATTCTTCACTATTCTACAATGTATTTATTTATGAACTTATCCTATGGACTTTCTCCAATTAGAGGTTTTATTGTAGACGTTTATGTACCTATGGCATCCACTGAATTTCTTAAGGGAATGAATGAGAATGCAAAGTTGCTAGCTTGAATATAATGTTACTAACCAATGGGGTAAAAAAATAATTTTACTTATGACTGGAAACTTTGAATTTACATCTACTTTAGTAACATTTATAATATTCTTCTCAGCTAAATTTTTTAGTTGAAATTTCTTCAGTGTTTTCTGTATCACTTATTATTATCAGGTAAGTTCAGCCACCATTTCATTCCTAAAGAATTGGAAATTTCCAAAGAAAGTTAATAAATAGACTATATATTGCCAATGGTAGTCTCTTAGTGAACATAAAGAGAAGGGATGATAAACTCTGAATTCATTGTATCCAAGGCAGTATCAAATCATTGTTGTGTTCTCTTTGGACCTTTAAGCTATTGTGTCATACATAAATATAACTTTAACTTATATCATTATATCCTATTCATTTCATTACTATTTGATAATACTTTATGGAAACTTTATCATAAATCTTTGATTTAAAATATACCCTGTATTTTAAAGCATGTTAAAACTATATCATAATATTATGTCTCTCTTTTAAAGAGGAACTTGCCTCATTTTTTGAAAGAAAGCTTAATGAAAACAAACTAATACTAACTTATATTTATCATATAGTCATGGCACTTTGATGCACTTTTATATCTATACTTAAGTTTTTGGTTGTAATTGTGATATGAAAATGGCTAGTGATTTAGCATGGTAGCTTTGAGTCACAAGGAACCAATTTAACTGGAAATCAACCATAGAGCCAATCAATTATAGTATATAGTGGAGTTGCCAAAACCTCTGAACACCAAGGCATGGATGAACTTCCCAATTTGTCAATGTTCTATGTGTCTTATCACACAAAGCAAGGAAAGTAACATGCCCTGACTCCTGGTGAGAGGAGGATGAAAGCTCTATGTTCTGTATTGCCCAATCTCTGCTCTAGTGTTTCATCCCTTGGCTGTTTTTCATCTGTATTCATTTTCTGTAAGAACTGTAACAATGAACACTACCAATATTTCACTGAGTCTTTCTAAAGAATTGTTATGCCTGAAACTGGTTGTGGGATACCCCTAACTAATTTGGCAATTAATGTCAGGATGAGGGCAGCCTTCAGGACTGTGCACTCTAACTTTATCATTGCCTGAATTCACTGAATTGTCCTAAACTCTCAAAATAAAGTACTGGTCTACAGATTTTGAATTAATAAAATGTTGAAATCCTGAAATTGCAAATTTCTTATCTCATTCTATTATGTAATTTATTTTGTGAAAGAAACTTAATGTGTTCAATTTTACACAATCAGACCCTACCCCCAAATTAATTATTCTCCAAGTACTATAAGTATATTTGCATAAAGAAACCAGTCAATTGGTAGTATAACACAAATATTTATTTTCATTCAAAACTGTTTTGTTAGAATTTTTTTTAATAACTAAAGAGAAAGAAAGACAAGAAATGAACCCCACACTGGGTATGTTTGAGCAGTACTATAATATTTATCTATGGGAAAGTAAATCTGCTTCTGATGGAAACTTTTCAGTTCCTTGTAATAAGAATTGCTGCCCCTAGGTAGTTATCACATGTGTGCATTTATTAATGTTAAAGGATCTCTCATAGATTAATTGAGGTCTTCAAAGTTCTATTGTTTGTGTTCTGTCTCCTTATCAGTAATTAGCAAGTCCCACTTCATTTTGTTTCTAATCTTTACTTACATTGCTTGTTTATTAACTTTTTAAAAAATGTCTGACAGTTGTCTATTTTTGTTTTGCTTTATTGTGTTTTCTATTTTTACTATTTTTCCTTGATGACTATTCCTCCTATAAGTGAAACCATCCAATATTTTTTCTTTTTCCTTCTGTCTTATTTCAATGAGCATAATTTCATCCAAACCAGAGACATCCTGCAGTGGGTGAGGGATTAGAAAGGGAAAGGGAAGGTCACATGGAACTGCGGTGATGGTCCACAGGAGAATTGGTGGTAGAAACCCTATGGGGTCTACACATGAAAAAAGAAAGCAAATGTTAAAAAATGAACAGTGATATAAAAGATACACACACACACACATAAAATAATGTCTGAGAGTTTTCATTCTTTAACCTTTTGATTTGTTCCCTCTATTAAAATTTGTCCTTCCTTTACCATATCATTATATTGCATTCCTACTGTGTGTCAGATACTACTTAAGATTCACAATGTGGAATAATCCATATCTTAGGCAATGAGTCTTTTTATTGTGTTTCGATTGTGGTGTTAGAATCATAGTGTGTATAAATGTGTGTGTGTGTGCCTGTTGCAAGCTTTCAGGAATGAAGTATATGATCATCTCAGCAAATAGTGTTATATTACAACTATAGAACTGAGACAATTAAATGACAGTTGAAGTCAAACAAAGGTGGGTTCAGGTCTCTGAAACCCAGTTTATTGCATTTTAATAGCATTTTATTTTCTGTTTACATGTTATTGTTATAGTTCAGGACAACCTCAGTCTCAAAATTTTCAAACTAGAAACATGTAAGACATCTTTATATACAAATTGCTACTTTCCTTGTAATTTCTAATATAATGTTATGTGCATGAAGCAAAGGAATCCAGGGCTATAAATAATTTAATTGTTGTGAAGTTTACTTAGGAATTATGAAAACTTTTTTTAGTGTCATTTCTCATTCATTCATATGCTTAAAATGTTACTAGTTGACAGAATAGACTGCTTACCTTTAAACAAATAATTTTACATGTGAATTTGTGTAAATCTGGGTGATTAGGACTATAGTTGGTGTTCACAAAAACAGCAAAATATATAGTTTGTGGAAAAGCTACAGGAGGAAAACAAGCTTTCTTTAAAACAATGTGTTACTGTAGGAATTTTTTTTTCTTTCTCTCTTTTTTAAATTTTAACTGGTAAATCCAAACCAAGGAAGGGGTATAAACTGTTTTGGATATTGGACATGATGATTCTTTCTAGGTTTCAGACTCTCTCTTAAAATTCCCATCCATGTTATTTTCATGGCAGAAGGAAATAGACTCATTTCTAATTATCTGGTGTGGAGTAGTCTCTCAAAAACAAAATGATTTTGAAGCTATAGCCTTTGTTATTTTAATTTATAAACAATCTTTTGCCTATGATATTCCTAAATAAGATAATGCAAATTGTCACTGCATAAGTATGATACTTACTTTGTAGTTTTTGGTGTATCTGTCACATGGTAATCCACTGTTTGCTCAGGTAAATGTGTATTCTGCTTTAAGGAGCATGGAGAGAATATGTTCATTTTGGAGGTCACATGACAAAACAGGTTTCTGCCTGCAGCCCTTCTCAGAGCTTTTTGTGTTTATATTGAGAGTCAAAAAAACAGACCTACAGCATTACCCAAATATGTTTTACCTTAAAACCTTTTTCATATAGCTCACTTACTGACATCCTATATCATGAGTGTTCCAAGGAACATACTTTGGCAAAACTTGTCCAATTCATTATTTTCTACCCCATTTTATTAAATGAATGTTTTCTTCCTAAAATAATTTTTTAAAAGATTTACTTATTTGTGCATAAGAGCTGGGTGCAGGTCAGAGGTACAGGGGTTGAGAGGATTCACTAGAGACAGAGTGGGGAGCAGAAAAGGCAGATCAACTGAAATACACTGCTGAACAGAGCAGCGGGTGAGACAGGAGAGGTCTGCTATGCCATGTGGGTTAGTTAGCTCACTGTTTAGGGATCCAACTCTTGCTGCAGTGTATGTGGGTAGCTTCATAGGACTGTGACATAACTCCTTGCACCACTAGGGAGTCCCCCAGTTAGTATATCTTTTATATGATAAATTACCTTATGTATGTTGGGGAAAATTGATGATTTTCAAACATTGCTAAAAACATATAAAATAAAGAATTATTGATTATTTGAATCAAACATGAATCAAACACAGTTTTTTCAATCATCTTTTTAAAAGACCTCTATTTTTATGTATAACTTTTTTTGTTACATTTTGTTTTTCTGTTTATACTTGCTATCATAGCTACCATGGTTAGCTTCCTTTGTCTTACAATTTATTTTGAAATAAGATGGCAAGACTATTTTATTTTAATGCTTTTGTTTTTCTACTTTCTTATAGTGACATTCATGAGAAATTTCAGATTTATTTGGTTATAATGGCATTTTCAAAAGATTACCCTTAGGTGTTATGATAGCTTTAGAATAAATGAAAGGCTTTAGAATTAACTAAAATTTAATCTTTGTAAATAA
Organism: Galemys pyrenaicus; assembly: GCA_019455555.1. Classification (NCBI taxonomy): domain Eukaryota; kingdom Metazoa; phylum Chordata; class Mammalia; order Eulipotyphla; family Talpidae; genus Galemys; species Galemys pyrenaicus. Next base: position 7,739,921 of record JAGFMF010011830.1, on the reverse strand, counting down.
AAGAAGCTCCTAAACGTCTTTAAACATAGTCCATCATTTTGGAGACAGTATATTGAACAACAGTATTTCATGGTATTTATACAGAATTTATATTTTCAAGGCAATTTACAATCATCAGTTCATTTAATCACCTACCAATCCCAGCATTGAGAAGCAAACACAACCTGGTCACCACCTGAGCTGATATTAGTACTCCAATTTCCCTTTCTTAACATACATCATAGAGCCTTGCTTTGATTAAAATTCACCCTTTGAACAAATTAAAGGCTAAATATGAGGTATTCTTCTCTACTTCTTTGTCCTTAATTTCCACATAAGTAGAATTAGCTATCCCCTCTTTATTGGGAGCTATGCATGTCCACACTACTCCTTAGAGATGGTTTGCCTGCATAAATATGATGACAAGCTGTTGTGGTAAGAATCTTTTAGGGGACTGATTTTACTTACCCTTTAAGGTCCAACTCAGATGTTATTTTATAACTGAAATGTTCCATAAAACTCCTCCTTCTGTCTTCCCATGATTTAATTAATCTCTCCTGTGTTCTTTCAGATTTCTTTTACAGCTCTAGTTCTAAATCTAAATGAGCATCACTTCTGTGACTTGTAAGCATATCTTATTCATCCATTATCATCTCTAAGCACAGTGCCTGGATTATGTAGAAACGTAAGCAACTTAAAATCACATTTTAGAACTCAGGTTCCCCAGGTGAGTTTGATTGAACATCCATGTTTTCACTTGTTGATATGAAGAGTAGATAGAAGGCAGGCCTTCACATCATGTGGAGTCACAGAAGTTTCTTAGGCAGTATTAATGCTTTAGCTAATTTTTAGAGAGTGATGCAGTAATATTTTGGTGAAAAGGATAAGAAATAATCAGTCAAGGGGGACCAAAAAGGGTTAAGAAATCTCCAAGACAAGAAACAACATGACACCCTGAACTATGGATAGTCATTTTATAGTGGTCATCACATGTCAGCATTCTCTTGTCATGATTGATGCCAGTATCATCTTATAGTTGCCATTCATTGAGTAGTTTCTAGGTAAATGGCACAATTTTAACTCTTAACAGGCTTAATCTTACATAGTAATCACAATTGCCATGTGATGTAAAATTATTATCATACATTTTTCAAGTGAAAAATAGATTCAGAGAAATTATACTTTCTCAAATATGTGTAGCTAGTAAACAAAACAGCCATGAGGATTTGAGTCTCATGGCATGAAAGCAGTATCTTGGTGTGTTACCTTGTGCCATTTGGATAACACCTCATGCCGATTTGCTCCTTGGAATACCTGCTGATTATATCACTTCTCTCTTCTTTTTTGTCTATGAACCTGCAAGTGATGAGCAGCTCAGAGATGACACTTTTCAGTTCTGTGATTCTGTTCAAAATCCACACATCCTCTAAAAGGCCTCCTATAGAAGGAGTCGCCATTAGCTGCAAATGGAGCTCTGATCACAGGAGGAATAAGGACAGGAGCTGGGACCATTATTCTCTATTCTAAGATATCTAAAGAGACCATCACAGCTTTTATGTTTTCATTCCTTGCTTTGAGTCCTACACCTTGAAGAGCTACCTTTCTTCTCAGGTCCCCCAAATGGTTTTTATTCTCAAAATTATAAAAGGCAATGCTATTAGTGCATGCTCTTGCTGTTTAAGGAAGCAAAAACTTTTCAAATCTTGAGTACAATTACTTAAGGGGTGTTTAATTTAAAGTAAGGCAGGTTGGACTTTATTGCTTGAGGGTAAAGATGTGATGTGTTCCTTACAGTGCTTTGGACCTTGCATGACTCATTGCAGAGTCAGTTGGAAACATTTGAGAGTTGCCTGACACAAAACAGAGTCACTTACAATTTACATCAGTAAAATAAATCAATGAAATTTGCAAAGCTTTGTGGCTCTTTGAAAAATTAGGGGTTACTTAAAATTCCAGCAAAGAGCAATGTATTGTGTTGAGGGTTTCCATTCTATCTTCCTGCTCAAACACACTATGTCATAAGATTAATTTAAGGGGCATTTAATGAATGTGAAAAGGACATCAAAGTGTGTAATATTGGATGGGAATATATGTGTGTGTATGTTTCCATATCTTTTTTGGTGTGGGATATGCATTTGAAGATTTAGAAAAATGTGATAATTATCATTTCTTTCTTTTTTTTTAGTCTTTTTTAATTTATGCATATAAAAGCTGGGGTACAGGCCAGGCGCATGGGGAGTGACAGAATTTATCAGAGACAGAGTGGGTACAGAACAGGCAGATTGACCGAAATACACTGCTGAGGGGAGCAGTGGGCAAGGCAAGAGAGGTCTGCTGTGCCATGTGGGTCTCCTCCTTGGCTGGCTGGGGATCAAACTTGTGTTGCAGTGGCTGCAGATGCTTCATGATGCCATGCTTAACCCCTTGTACCACCAGGGAGGACCATGTCTTTCCTTTCATTAATATTCTAATCCCCATCAGTCGCTTAAATGCCATTGAGTACATCTTTACCCTTTGGCATTTGGCCACTTTTGTTCATAAACTAATCTTACCTATGCATCTTAGGATTTTTAAAAATGATTTATTATTAAATATTATATATTTTCTTGATAGTTCCCTATAAATTATTTTCTTAGATTGTAAATATCTGTGTTAGGGGTTATAGGGATAGGACCGTATGAAACTTTGGATGCATTTAATTCATGAGTGCATTAGCAAATAATTTTACTACCGTGTCTTACAAGATTTTTTTTTTAAAGATTTATTTATTTATGCGTACAAGCACTGGGGTACAGGCCAGAGGTGTGGGGGGTGAGAGGATTCACCACAGAGAGCAGGGAGCA
>JAGFMF010011830.1:7676302-7737049 GCA_019455555.1 Galemys pyrenaicus | reverse complement strand
GCAGCGGGCACAGCAGGAGAGGTCTGCCGCGCCATGTGGGTCCCCTCCCTGGCCGGCAGCAGGGATCGAACTCCTGCTGCAGTGGCTGCGGTTTGCTTCATAGTGTTGCTTAACCCACTGCGCCACCGGGGAGGCCCCGTCTTACAAGATTTTTAAGAGGTTATGTTAGATGGTACTGAACTATAAAAACAAAATTGGAGGAAAATAACAGAGTACTGAATGTGTAACCTTGCAACTTATGTATAGAAAACTATTAATTGGCTAATGTGCTATTGAGTACCTCTGTGGTACTTAATAGTACTTATAAAATCTGTGGTATATATTGAACATTGCTAATATGATGAGGTTAACAAAGACTACCCTGAATAAGATAAAAAAATATGGTGGAATTTCAGTACTAGCTATATATGAAATTGTGGAAATAATTATAAGTTATATAAGTTCTGCTTGATAAGAATAAAACAAATGAGTATATTTCAGATAGTGGCAAATGGAGGGTGATTCATGAACAAATCTTAATTGGGCTAAGAAAATAATAACTTTTTAATATATCAGGGAAAGTTTAATGGAATGGTGGGATTTCACAAACAATTTAACAAAGGCAATAATGATAAATTACAAAGCAGGACATATGTGAAATCTATTTGTCATAATGATTAGGTTTCTGAAAAACTCTCAAGTAGTCAACACAGAATTTTGAGAGCTAGTGAGAAAAAATAGGGTTGATAGAAATAAGGACTAATCATGGGATGCTTTTACATAAATGTTTTATGAAAACCAAAATAAAGCATCTGAGGCAGCACACAAAATATATATCATACAAATGCAGTTTGTAAGCTTTAAAAGTTAGTGAAATTTGTACTATATATAAAGATATCCATCTACCAATTCTTTTGCCACAGTAAACAGTGTTTTTAAAATATCTTAATCCATTGTCTTAAGAAAATGCTCTTAATTGTGTTGTTCTTTGACTCAGTTATGTAGTTATAGCTCATGTAGCCACCAGTCAACATTCAGTGATGACTGGTTGATGAGCCATGTCTTGGGCTCAATGAGGGCCTTCTTCCCCTTGCTCTCTCTGTCTCCATCCCTTCTCTCTCTCTTCTGTCTGTTTATCTCCAGGAAATATATATTTTCCAAGACTTCATGTGGGATGGAGAGGAGTGAGGGAAGAATTATTCTTATTCTGAACTTGTTTATTTTTTGGCTCACCTCCACCACTATCCCCCCTTTTTTATTTTTTAATGAGGGTCCATACACTCATTCTAATTTTCTTCAATTACAAAAATTAGGCACTTAAGCATATTTGAACCACTTTCATAGTTACTGACCAAATATGCTATATTTGTTTATATTGAAAAATAACTTTTACAGGAACAAGTGTATGGTTTAATTTTTTTTTCGCTGATGTCAAAATGTAGGCATCCACCTGTGACATTTCTTTCATCGTTAGTGTTCCCCAATTTTGACATGCTTACTTTACCTTTCCTGCTTCTTTCTCTTTCCACACATCCCTTTTTTTCCGAGAATAAGGCAACCTTCATGCCCAATGTGTGAGCACCAGATGTGAAGGCAGTTTTGAGAAGACATTCCTAAAAGAATCTGAGAATTGATGTACAGAGAACACTAAGATACAACTAAAGCTGTGATAGCTTTTGTTCTGGAAGCATTCAGTTCAGTGCTTAGCTTTTTAATTCAGCTCTAAAGAGTTTAAGTGTAGTAAGAGCATTTCAAGCTTGTGAAAGAAGTTTGTAGGAGAGACAAAACCTTACCAACCCCAGGCTTTCAACTGAGACTCTTGAACAACAACAGATTAGCAAGAAAAAAACAGCAGTGTATTAACAGATACACCTAACCTCCAGCAGGAGAAATCTTATAAAGAACAACTCAGAATAGTGATTTAAATTTTTATCTATACAGCACATTCAACGTAAAACAATAAATTGTGAAAAAATGACAAGACAAAAGAAAATAGTTTTAGCTTCAAGTGTGTCACACTATAGGAAGGTATATGATATATGGGAGGAAATATGATATATGGAAGGTATATGATGTATGGAAGGTATATGATATATGGAAGGAAATTAATGAAAAAAGGCTTGTTTGTAGATTCTTCTGGTGCCTACTCTGAGCTCATAACACTATGTATGTCTCTAGTGAAAGTAGAATTTATATTCTGCCTTTAGGTAGAAGAGAGGGAGGATAGTGAGAGTATTCCCTGAACTTGCTACTTTTTAATTGCTTTCAGTTTAAAATCCTTTTATGTCAAAAAGGAATATTTTGGTTTCCTTCATGTGAATGAGTGTAATCCCTATTTTACTGTATTTGGAATCATGAACATGTACGCATCTGCAATAACTTAAATTATTAAGGATTTAAACTCCAGGAACAGTAGTATGAAATTCAGAAAGAAGTGTTGATCCTTCCCTGAATCTTTCTTACACATTGGGTTTTCATGGAGTTTAATCTAAATAGTTGGTATCATACTATTACTTTCTGCAATTTTTCTCTTTAAGATGAGCAATGGCTGAGAGTCAAGCTTCTAGATTCTCATTACAACAGACTGTTATCTGCTTTGTTGTTTGTGCAAGGCACTTATGCCTTCATGTTTTAGTTCCTCCAGTTGCAAAATGTCCTCTTCTTCATGACCTTAGAGATAGTTTACAGTTTAAAAAGTCTTTATGTCAAAATATTGGTGATTTTTATTTTCTTCTTTTGTTTTTATCTTTTTAAAAAAAGTAATATTGGTTGATTATGTGTACAGGATTATATCTTCTCTGGTGTGATCCAACACCCATAGTCTTCTACTGTAGTACAGTGGGCAACCTCCATGCTCTGCTCTCCACCCATTTCTTTCCCCTCTGGTAGCACTAATTTTACAGTCAGATCCCTAGCCTTTGTTATTGACTTCATTCATCTGATCCTTTGTTTTATTTATATATTCTTCATATAAGAAACCATTTGGTATTTGTCTTTCTCTTTCTGAGTTATTTCACTTAACATTATCCCCTCCAGTCCCATTCATCTTGTCACAAATGGCAAAAGTTCATCTTTTTTATATATAATTGAATAGTGTTTAATTATGTGTCTATACCATATCTTCCTATTACTTGCATTTTTGGTCTTTAGATATACATTATAATCTCACCTAGACTATGGCTTCTGTATCTGCCATAACAGGAAGAGTACTGGTTATAATTTTGTCATTCAAGAAAAATAATTCTTTCAAATAAATAAAGTATTAAGGAATATAATCTTGCAGTGAGTTGAGGACTATATCATATTTCCTTGTTCCCAGTCCTGTACCACTGGTATATAAAATAGGGTTAACTCTGAAGCTGTTCATGGTGAGACCAGCCTTCTTTAGACTTAATATCAGAAGATTATTATAACTGGATGATTTAGACCTTGTGGGCTGTATTCGTACAGATAAAGTATAGAGAAGGTCAGTACAATAGTACCGAAGTTGTAACATTTTCTACTAGAGAGTAAAGAAAACTTAAACCCCATAAAATTTTCCTAAAATAACAAAAATTAGATATAACTCATAAAAGTCAAATATAAGAGGATCCACTGCTCACCTGTGAACTATAACACTTTATTTATGATGGAGATAACATAAAAGAAGAATCATTTTCTGATAAAATGACAAATGGAAATGGATTTTTGGTGTAGGGGTTTTCATTGATAATGTTTTCTTCTTTTCTTTAACCAAGAGATCCTGAACTTTGCTAGTTGAAACCTCCCACAGTTGTAACTGTATTAGGTGTGTGGGACTATTATTAAGAGTACATTTTCAGTAAAGGAAGTCTCCAGTATGTGTTATTGCTAATCTTCTGAGCCATTAGTGGTATTCGTATGATAAAATGTTAATGTTTCTCTTCTAATTTAAGTGCATTTCTGAACATACCTCAAAGCCACGCCATGCTGGGTTGAAATGAGGAATTTGATTGGATTTGATTTTAATAGAACATAACATTGATGGAATTGAGATTGACCTCATTATGATTCTCAATTCCTTACTAGATCTTTGCTTTAGGCATTAAAGAGCATATGGTAATAACTTTTTTTTAAAGCTTTGCTGTTAAAGATTTAGTGGAAAGATTATCTGGAATACTTTTTTTATCAAATATCTTATTTAAATAAGAGAAATTCTTTAAAGCATTAGCATTAAAAATTCACAGAACACATGAAATTAAAGATAGAAAAATCTATTAGGTTAACTTTCTTCTCCCAGAAAAAGATTACTTCAGAGGAATGAAGCTATGAAAATAAAAAATAATGATTGAAACAATTATAATAAAAACATTATATATGAGAGAGGCAATGATGTATCAGATTGGTTAGAAAAATCAACTGAACTTTATATTTTACTGTATAAGAAATCTTTTAACTTGTTTTTATATATTAAGTTTATATAACTGAAATATTTAGAATATTTGATATATTCTATTAAATTATCTGCTATAATCTGTTAAATTAATCTGTTCGTTTGTTGGTTTTTAAACCTAAGTGATTTGAAAACATTTTTATAAAATATTCATCTGAAATTAATAATTCTTAATGCAAATTCTCTCCTTGCACATGTCCTCTACCTTTTTTTCATTTGGAATTCTCAACATAGAATAATGTTTAGCACAAATATTTATGTGATTTTCATTTTGTTATATAAATCAATACATAGATTGAAATGATTTGAGGTCAATTTTTTTTCTATAATTTCTTTGGTGTGCATGGGGGGTGGAATTCTAATCAATCTTTTCAGTTACTCATCTCTGAGATCTACCCTGTGTACACTTAATGTACTGACTAATATTTTTTAAAGATTTATTTATTTTATGCATACAAGAGCTGGGGTGCAGGCCAGAGGCAGGGGTGAAAGGATTCACCAGAGACAGAGAGAATAGTTAAACAGACAGATTGACTGAAATACACTGCTGAGGGAAAAAACGGGTGAGACAGGAGAGGTCTGCTGCGCCATGTGGGTCCCTTCCCTGGCTGGGGATCTAACTTATGCTGCAGTGGCTGTGGATAGTTTCACAGTGCTGAGACTTAACCCCTTGCATCACCAGGGATGCCAATCATTACTAAATTTTGTTTGATTTTCTCGTTAATCTGTTTTTTGTCAGACTATTTTGCAGAGCCAGTTTACTGAATCTGAAAGTAGAGGAAATTTTCTTCCTCCCTTCCATAGATCTACAACTCAAGTGAGGAGTTGTGTAAGAACAGATTCTAGTTTGAGAGTTCAACATGCCACAGACAGATATCAGTGTATTTAGAGGAGGAAATGCCTATGAAGGGTGGTCTAGCAAGTTCTATAAATTATGGACAGTTAAGTGAGTTTCTACTGTTTTATTTCCTTGATTATAAATTTCTTGAATGAAATAATTGAGTCCATGCATTTTTGTGTTGTCTATTGACTACCACATGTGTCTGACACATAATAGGAACATACTTTTTTTTTCTTCATTTGAATGAATACATTTTGACAATATTATTCTGACAAGAAACCGTTCCCTTTAAGGATTGAGTGGTGGTTGTATTTTGCTTTGTTTTATCCCATGCTCACTGAGCAATAAGGCAATATTAACATCCTGATTCTGTTTCATTTTGACTGCCATTTGGTCACCTCAAGCCTGAGAAAATTTATGCACAATGTTTAAGAGGCCAATTTATCTTGAAAGCTTTGGAATTATCTTAGAGTCATCTTGAAACCACTGAAAATTGCAATTGCAATCATAGAAATGGTAGAAATCAAATGAATCAAGTGACATCTGGTATGCAGTGTCAAAACATTTCTAGATTACTCCCTTGAACACAGGCTTTGAAAAGAACTGGCCATTAGTAGGTTATAGGATTTTACTAGATGTTTGCTTTCTATAAAAATGCATTTATACAGTATGAAAGTTGTAAATGCTCATAATTTTAGAAATCAAATTGTAGTACAAGTATTATTATTTTTTAACTTTACTGTCCTACTACAATAATTACTAATAGAAAATTCAGTGTCTATTCCCTAGACTGGAGTTAGTTTCAAATCTTTCAGAACAGTTTCTTCTCATGTATATTTCTATATGTCTAAATAATATGACCAATTTCTGATATTTCTTTTCTAGTTATGGTATATCTTTCTACTAAAAAAAATGAAAATGTAGCTCTCTTACATCTTATCTATCTTCACCACTTATAAGTTGTTGTTCTCCACCTGTCCAAAAGCAATTATCTCACTTTTTTTTATGATAGCAAGTCAGTGTTTATATAATTGTATAAATATTAATCATAGGTAAGCCATTGAGTTTCCTATATTTATATATATATATATGATCATATATATAAAATAATATTTGCCAATCTGAATCTTTTGCCCTTTTCTTGGGCAACTTAGTTTCCCCAGAAAAATATCCTCTGATCTCATTCAATACAGACAAGCATATTTAACACATATTTTTGTGAAATACTTGATGTTTTTCACCAACTGGCAGCCCTGAAAGTTATCAGAAGGTAAACTTCCTACCTTCTAACAGGACTAGAAAAGGGCAATTAATTAGGTGTCTGAAAGGACATATGCTTTGGGAATATGAATTTCCTTAGGTGAACTTAAAAGCAATCCTCTTGCCCTTTGTCCCAACCTGCTCCCTGGACTTCCATGTGACCTGGTAACTACTTCCTATACCCAGCAGAGAATGTGCTCTGTATTTGGTCTCCATCATGCTGGTAAATTTAATTCTCATAACTAGGCAGTGAAAGTTCTCTGGCAAATTCAGTAATCTACTTCCATTTGCTCCCAAAATCTGACTACAATGTTATCTGCTGATATGCCATCTCTTTTTCCTTCTATACTTCTGTACATATTACTTCATTTATTTATTTTCAGTGATGTTTGAAGAATGAGTGGGATAAAGATTATGAGTTTATTCTTTCACTTGTAAAGGAACTTGCTTAATATTTGCTCTGTAAATGCTAAGTATATTATACAGTGACTGCTAATCATTTATCAGTTCTGACCTTTGGATAATTGTATTTTGACTTTAGATATTAACTTTCCCTAATTCCATACTCTTGAAAACCACTAGAACCATTTATCTTTTTATTTTTATAACATGAAAAATAAGCAGTCTAAAAGCAACCCTAAAATGGAAGAAGTTAATTGGCATACTGTTGCTTCAGAATATTGTACTTGAGAATATGTTCTTAAATTTATCACATCTGTTTTATAATAAGAAATTTTAATGCACATCTAATTTCCTATTGCTCTCATAAGTATTTGCATTTAATATTTCATTTTCTTTATTTGATAAAGATACCTTTATACCTTATAAAATATCCTCTTTTGTAGAGAGAAGAAGTAGTTTATTATTTTCTGATTCAATGAAATTTCATACATGTAAATATTATAATCCAGTTACATGGTCAGAATTCTTCTGCATACATGCTTAAATTGTGCTCACTGCTAACATAATTTTCTATTGAAATATTTTACTTTCTTTAGCAGATAAAATATATTAAGTCTGTTCTTTGTAAATAACATAAGATTTATAAATCTGTGCTTATAAGTTTATGATGCTTTCAACTAGGCAGTTTTGGCAGTGGGAAAATTACGGTGTGAGTTTGTTTTTATACTTCTAATAAAATGAAACTGTGTTAGGTAAGAATACATTAAAATGATAGTTTAAGTTAAATAGGAAACCATTGAATTGTGTTTGTGACCAAATTTAAACAAAAAGCAATATTTACCCAGAATTCCCTGAAATGATTCCAGATGATATTTTTTTAACCAGTCATATTGCTTTTTGTTTAAATTTGGTCACAAATGTCAATAATCATATTCTTAAACACAATAAATTGCTGGAAAAATGAAAGTTTGTCCTCAATAAACAGTTTTGCTGATTTTTTTTTAATCAGTCATATTTGGCTTTAGCTAAGCTTAATTATTGATTTACTTGTTGTTTGGTTTAAGAAGGACATCTAGTCTATACTATGTAGGATTGGTAAATTTCAGATTTTATTTACTTTGTCTCAGTTGAGATAGTTTAACAAAGAAGAATTTTTATTTTAGTATCAATTAGTACAAAGTCAAAGTAAGCTGAGAAGTAAATCATACTCTCCTCAATCCACCTGCTAAAACCCTGACACAGTGACTATATTATCATATGATAAAAGGGATTTTATAAATTTTATTAAAGGTCTAGAGAATGGATGATTGCCCTGGATTATTTAGGAGAACTCAACAATGTGAACATAGGTGTCCTTCTAAAAGGGATAGGGCAAAAGAAAAGGATAATGAAAGCAAAGAGAAATTCAAAGATTCTGTGCTGCTTGCTTTCATGATGGAGAAAGGGGCCATGAGCTAAGCAGTGCAAGGAGTGGTCATGAGAAGCTAGAATGGGCAGGAAAATAATTGTCTTCCTATTTCTTCCTAAGAAAATAATTGTCTTCCTTGTTGTTAACTGTTAAACTGCTTTCAGACTCTCAACTTCATAACTGTAAGAGAATAAAATGGTGCTGCTTACATATATTATTTTTTAACAGCCATAGAAATGAATTTAGTTAGGTAATCCCCAAACAATAAAAAAATTAAAAAGAGAGGAAAAGCCATAAATTCACATTTCGGCCATCATAACCTAGATCTATGTTGAAAGAAGATTCTGATGAAATATTTCTAAGCAGATTTTCTGTTTAGTGGAAAATTTAGTGAAATGGTTCATGAATGTTATTGGAAGTAGCCAACATCAGAGATTTCCTTAGGTTCAGAAATGGAACAATTTTGATTTAGTCCCTCTTGAAAATTCCTTTTTATACTTTGGAGGAAATGAAATGATTATGTAACTTAGTAATTATAGAGGAACTTTAGGCTAATTCATTTCCTGACTTTTTTAGAGATGTCTATGCAGTTTTTTTCCCCACCTACAAATAATCATGGAAGATTATGAGAAGCAAATTATGATTTTCATAAAATGAATTGATATGAGTTTGAGTTGCAAAACACTTTATGAATATATATGAATTCAAATGTTTACTTATAAATTGCATGAAATAGGTATATGTGAAAGCAAACTCAGTAATCTTCATTATTTAAAGAGTAGATAAGCTTCTCTATCAGTTATCTACTGATACATTGCAAACCTCCCCAAAACTTGCTAAATATTTATTAAGCGATCATTTCTTTGCTCACAGTTTTGTAGTTTGGGCCTTTCTCTACTGGTAGGTTCTATTGTTGAACCTGCTGAGCTCATTCACACAGCTGTAGAAATTGATAGTGCAGTTGAGATTGACTACCCCAAGCAGAATTCACTCACATGTCTGGAAGTTGATTTGGGTGTTAATGGTGGCATCCTAGTTCTCCTCTATACTACTAATTTCCTAATAGACTATGTTAAGTTTCTTCAGATGATAATGAAAATAACCTAAAGGGTCAAGATCAGGAGCTTCGTTTCTCTGAAAAATCACAGCTCGATACTTCCATCACTTTGTCCTAGTGAAAGCAAATCACCAGGTCAGTCCACTTTTGAGGCATAGAGATAGAGTTCATTCCTCAGTGGGCAGAATGTCAAGTCACATTGCAAAGAATGTGGATATAGTGTAATATGATTCAATAGGAGATACTAGTCAGTTTATCTGTCACACCTTTAGAAAACATAGGCTCCAACTTTTAAATTTATCCAGACCATGTATGTATATTTTTTTCCTTAACTAATAATGACCAATGGTGAGAAGTAGGAAATTATGGAAAATTTCCAATTATGGAAAATTGGTCGGAGAAAGCAAATTATTTGAGAATTTGAGGTAATATATGTGTATATAATGGACATTTGTTTCTTCTTGCTATTTTTTTTTACTGCTTTCTTTCAAATATTCAATATATAGAAAATTCGGGAATGATATGTATTTACATGTAGAAAATGCTGGGAGGTTGTTCAAATTACTTGATAGAAATATATTGAAAATCAGAGTGATTTGATCTCTGCTCTGTGATTTTGTGAGGTAAAATGGCTAGAGCTACAGTTTTGGGGACTATGTAGAGATAGTGGACCCTGGACTACTAGGGAATTACATTAGTCAGTGATCCCTAAGCTTGCTGCACCTTAGAACTCCCAGGAAGCTTATACAAATTTTGATGTGCAAGTTCTATTGCATTCCAATATCAGCAGAATTTCTAGGCATCTATATTTTGCAAAAGCTCCCAGGGACATCTAATATACACCAGGAATTAGGATCACTCACGGCTCTAAGAGTTATAGATTGAGAGCAATCAATTGAAATAATGAGCTAGGAGATACAGTATAGAAAGATTGTATAGAAATATTGGTTTTAGACAGGACCCTCTGTCTGGAACTCATAGACTGGCAGTGCCTTAAGGTGCAAAAAAAATTATTAATCTTCTCACCTGAATAGATAGGAGGAAAAGGTATCCTAATTTTCTGATTTGACATCAAAAATTTAAATATATATGTAGAGGACAAAATAGTGCCAGTGACAAAAAATTATTTTAAGATAACATAAGCAATTGAAGCTCTAAGTGTAGAACGACTAAAGGTAAATAATGGTGAAATGATTTTCATATATCAAATGCATTTTTATATTCTGTGTTTATGAGAACAAAATTCATAACCAGATATTTGTGATTTGTACTCACCCCAGTGGAATAATTCTCAACTTTCACTTAGCTAGGGTTGAAATTATATATTTAAAAGTCAGCGAGGCTTTTCAAAGGAACAAGGGATTGTGCTATTTTCTTTTGATGATTCCTAAATGTATTATTCTCAAGAAATGGAAAAAACTACCTACAAACGTTATGCAAACCATTTGTCCAGTTACACTGTCTTGTAGAGGAAGAACTGTTAGCCACTGCAGTTGGGAACTTTACAAAACTCTGGAGTAATCGTGAATGGACAGAAATGTAGCTTGTATAATGATGCTACTGCAGTTTTGCTTGTTACTAGCAAAACTCCTTTTCGACTAATATTTTCCATAGTGAACAGAATACATGTTTGTATATGAGCTGCTCACAAAGGGCTGAAATAATCATACTATTCATTTGTTGACCTTCAATAGTGGCTGATTAAAAAGTGCCATGTTGGCTCAACACTGTCCTCCCAAATCAAGACTTGATTGTGTGTGGAGAAAGTAATCTAATACTATACCTGTAGTGAAAGATTAATGTCTCAGACTGGATAAAACCATCAAGTTGGTAATATTTCTTTTTTTTCCCTAAAAAAGTAATTACTAGTGGAATAAAGAATACATTCAGGCATTCAAGGATTTAAGATGGCATGAAATCTTTGGCGTTAGAAATATAAAAGTTGATTTATTTCAGAGAATCCAGAAGAAAAGATTCAAGCCATCTCTGCATGTTGAAACTGTTTGCTTCAGTTCAAGTCTCTAGGATAGAAAAATCAGCATTGAGATGAGAAATACCATGGAAGAAAAGGACTTTATGTAAGTTAAGGTTGAGGATTAAAAATAAAATAAAATAAAATTACCCCTTTGATTGAGAAACTAACTCTAAAGTAATTCACAAGAAAAGGCCTTTTTCGTTTAAGGATTCTCAGACCTTTGAGGTGAGATGTACGCTTTGTTTAATAAATATTATGTGACTGATTACTTTTCACACACTGACAGCTCCCCATGGTGTCTTTTATGTGGGAAGGTGGAGGGGATTATGTTAAAACTCTGTTTCCTGTATAGTAACCACCTGTTCTTTAAAAAAAAAAAAAAAAAAAAAAGGTACCAAACTTCCTTGAAATAGTATTAGGGATCTAACACATAGTGTAGAAACTTAGAGACTGATGTGCATGTAAATTGAGCAATATGGAAAATAAAAATGAAATGGGAAGGATGAAGCCTCAGGCAGATTGAGATATATGCTCAGTTCTGTTTATCAAGAGTTATACTAAATTCCCATTCTGATTATGGACAAAACTTTATATCCTGCAATAAAGATGATGAATAAACAAGAACAAAGTAGGACCTTATTTTTCTGTGATATGTATGCATAAATAAGCTTTACTAATTTTATTTCCCTAATTGGTTTCATGAACAAATCTAATTGCTGGAATACTGGGAAAATAAATTTTACACCAGATCTTAGTGTAAAGTTAATGATTATTAGAGGCCACAAAGTAATCATATGGAAATTAATACAAAGTTATACTACAATATTTCTTGTACTTACAAACCTGAAGGTATATGGTTGGAAATATTTGCAGTTGTGCTATAAACTAAAATGAAGTTTGCTTTCAAAATAACAAAAAGGTAAACACCCTTTATATTAATATTAAATATAGTTAAAAACTGAGATTTGATAAAACAATATTTAAAACTGTATTAGAGTAGGTCTACTAGGATTTATGCAAAGATGACATATATTTTCTCTTGATTTTTCCCTTTAATTGGGGGTATGTGTTTTTCTGTCCTTTGACTACTCTGGATCTTTGTGCTGTACTTGGGTTGTCCTGACTATTATTTTGGTTTTAAAAGCCAGAATCTCAAATCTATTATTTCAATATTTACCATATTAAAAAACTCATTATCTACCTTTTTATGTTTTCTTTTCTTTTTGCTCTCAATAATGACATAACGTCCATCACCACCCTCCACTCCATCCCCTATGTCTAGGTAAACTGAAACTGGAGACATCATATAATCTCCTTCCACCACATCATTGCTCAACTCCACTGATTTTATTTTTACCTTTACTAGCACAGTCTATACTTAGGTCCTCCACATTTTTAACTTAAACATTCTAACAGTTAGGTAACTAATGTCAGGTATCTCATCACTTAATAGTAAAAGATTGAAATTCTCTGTCATTTCACTCATAGCATTTTATATATGTTGCATTTGCAAATGTAAACTTTCATCAGTTTTTTCCTACATTTCTCCTTTCTCTTACTGGTAGGGTAATGAACTGGTGATTATGAACTTCTAGAACTCCAGAATCTTTCACATTTCTTGTGTTTGCAACTCTTCTCCGCTGATTGGAATGCCCGTTCTATTTCAGTTGCCCATCTGGTGTGTCCTGTGTTATCTTGGTAAAACCAATTCCACTCTTCCATGCCACACCACACATGAGTACTGATTTTATGGAGTATACTTGCTATGTGGCCTGAATACTTTGAGTAGATTCTGCTGTGTCATGAAACTTTCTACAGAATATATAATGTTGGTAAAACTTCACTTAGGAATTGGTATATACTCCTTTGAGAAATAGTATGGTGACCTTGTAAAAAACTAAAAACTTTAGTAATGGTGATATCTCCCAAGGTACGATCAAGAGGTATAATATCTAGATGTATATCTGAGATCATGTTGATGGGTGGTTGTCGTGGAGGATATGGTGAAAGGGGGAGACCCAGATAAGATGTGTCTTTCTGTCTCAGGATGTCACAAAGTTAATAGTCAAAAAAGGTAGTGTAAAACACCTTTAGAAAGCCCTGAAATAAAAGCTAAGAAATGAAATTCAAACACAAAGTTTAAATGTTGGTACAAAGTTGATGACAATGAGGGGAAACAGATCATGGAGTCAAAGAGAAATGGAACAGAATAGGAACAGGGTTGGAATAAAGCAAGGATGTTTCTGTATCAGGCATAAAATATCCTTCTTGTCACTCATTGGGGATGATAAGTGGAAGCATGGAAGTTGGGCATATGAAACACAGTGTTAGTGCATGACCAGAAGACACTTTGGAACGACAAAATTAAGGGGTGCACACTCTAAAAAGCGGTCCAGCTACCCACCACATAAAGACACAGGAAGCAGACTCTTAGTGTCAAAGATCTTTAAAATTGTTAATGTCTTAGAAATAAAAGAGAAGAAAATATATTCCTAATAATATTGATAGTTTCCCCAAAAGCCCCTCAAAATTAGCAAGCTTCTTATGGGCAAGTGCCCAGTCAAACAAGGTGAGCCCAAAGCAGGGTAACTGAGACCTAAAAGCTTGCTATAAATCTAAGGTACCTCTGGCAAGGTGCCACAGAAAGTGATAAGGCAAGTCTGGTCTGAGACAAAAGAAGCAAAATTAAAGTACAAATCAAGGTAATGGCTGTCATTTTCTCTGCCAAGGGCAGTCATCCCTGTGTCTCTCACCTGTCTGTCTTTTTCAAGTGTCTCTCCTCTACACATCTCCTTCCAAGTTCCCTGAAGTCCATGGATACAACTCAGAGTCAGAGAATCAAGAGCCCAGGAGCTCATCTACTTCTGTGTTATATAGCTTCACCTGGTCAATCAGCTCTACACTTAGATCCCAATATCTTTCAAACACAGGAAATCCAGTTCATGGCATAGCAGCACCTGTAATCCAATATATCTGTGTGTACATGGGGGTGGGGAAAATGGCACCAGTTTATTGTGCCCTTTTTATGGCAATGCATTCTGCGTCAACAGGTCCCTGAATTCAGCAACCACTGGTGTCTCATTTCCATATCAGATTAAAATAAAGGCCAACAACTCCAGCTTTGCCACCTCTAAATGATTGAAATTAGACTAGCCACATATTCTAAGGTAACTTTCTCTCCTATTGTACAAAAAAATCTGTGATTTTGTTCTTACTTGACAACTGCACATGTGATAATTTTACTCTGCTAATTTACAAGTAAGTCAAGGTGGTTTTTCTCTGTTACTTAGTTTCTGTTTTCCTTTTAATAGCAAAAGATTGTGAAGTATATTTATAACATCCTAATTTAACAGATCACCTTTACAATATCTTAAAATTACATAGTAATTTTTTGAAAATTCCAACTTTTCTACAATCAGATTTGTCAGATAAAGTTTTAGGTGTTATGAAAAAATTTTGTGAAATTCTTTATTGGCAATATAACATAGATATATTTTTATACATTAGCTCTTCTCTTATGTTTTTCCTTTATAACTTTTACATCTTTATTTGCACATCTTCATTTTATTAATATATCTTATGTATCTTCTATATTTTATAATATATCTCTTTATCTTTTGGTAGGTGATATAAATGTAAGCCGACATTAGATGGAATATATGGAAGTGCATGCTTTATAAATACAATTTGATGGAGGAAGTTGTATATTTAAGTCTAGAATGATTGACATAAAGTATATTATAAGTGACTGTGTGGTTGAATTTCCCAAATGATAGAAAACAGGCAGTACAGAAATATATACAAAATAAATTTGAAGAGTAGTTGGATGTTTACTTGTCACTAAAAATTATCTTGTAGAGTGTACAGGCAATCTAAATAAAACATTTTATGAGATATGTCTTTCTTGGAGCCATTTTTACAAGCTCTTTTGTAAAATGTTATTTACCTGGTGTTTTGAGTTATCTTTTCTGTTTTATAATTTTTACCTTCTTATTCTACTGACTTCAGACTTCTATAAGAGCTGCCAACTGTGCTCTCCTGGCCCATGAAATCAAGCGTGGGTGAGACCTGGTGCAGAACAGGAAGGCGACCCATACTTGGTTTCAGAGGCTGGGAGAATGCCTACGATTTTGAGAATGACATTTAGTTTATACAGGCTTTCCAGAGAACAATTACTTCAGGGAAACTGTTTTATTATAGACTATGACAAATAAGGAACAGAGATAATATTCATGAATATTTTACATTTCTAGTTTAATGGAGCCTTTTAGAACTTATTCAATGGCAGGAAGCAGGTTGACATATAATGATATGAAAATTCTGTGAATGATTTTTACAGCATTGTGTATATATGAATCTTTTTCCTCAAGGACATTCCTTCTCTCCTCCCAAGGCTCCAGCTGTGATAGTCACTTTGCCCACAATCCTGGGCTAACACATTGGTAGCTAATAGAGATGGACAAAGATGCAAGAATATGATTTTGCTGGGCCTCCATTTATGTTTTGGCATCTACTGACCCTTCTTTCAATTTCATTTTTTTAAACACCCAACCCCACTCACAACTGCTTGCACAGAGGGCCAAAAATCTTTAGTTAACGATCTGCCAGAATCCCACTTTCCTGCGTAGGAGATTGGAGTTATTTCAAATAACCCATCTGGTAGAATGAAAAGAAGTAAAGAAACTGAGGTAAATAAAATACATATTCTTAAGTACTTAGTTTTATGCATTGTATCTTTGCCTTAAATCATTTATTGGCTGTATTCATTGAGTTGATATTTATGTTAATTTTGCTTTGTTTTCTTTATATTAATTGTTTTGCTGGGTGTGTAGAGTGAAGATGGTGTTGTTGAAAGGTGTTATCTTTTAGGCCAGAGAAGCCATTTCAAAATCACTTTTCACTTCTCAACCAGAATCCTGAAGTTCTGGATCCTTGACAGAAAAAAAGCTAGAAAAATAAGTTCTACCAATATGTGTTACATGACTATTGGCCATGGATTTTGGTAAGCTCACTTAGAGAAATATAGAAGTAGTTTCCAATGAAGAATAATTCTATATTTTATTAATTTGATTTTCATATTTGTCATATGCATTCTATTTATAAATAGTATTATTTTGTTCCATTATATATTTTATTCTATACATATATAAAATTAATAAAAAACACACACCCACTTGGTTGAGTTCTGATACTTAAAGTAAATTCTTTGCTCATATTTTTCCCTTGTAGAAAATGAATTATAGAAATTCAGTTTCCTTTGAACTTTTCTTTCAGTTAAACGATTTCTTTTGTATGGTCTGGAGAAGTGCTGTCCAATAGATTTTTCTGCAGTAGTGGAAATGATTTTACATAATGTAGGACTAGTAGGGTACTCAAGAGCCATGCACCATTTAAATATGACTAGTGTAATTGAAGAAATAAGTTTTAAGTATAGATAGCCACAAGTGGATACTCTGTTGAGCAGAATCATTCTTAGTATTTTAAACATTTAGAAAACTTCTACTAGTTTAAAAAGTCATCAAATGAAAATTTTAAGTTCTGTTATAAGCTTTGTAAGTTTTGATTAATAGTTTAAATTTATATATTTTAGAAAAGTTTTAGTTCAATGCCATATCCTTTTATAATAACTGTACACAAAATATGAAACTAAAACAATCTTCCAAGTTTTAGACTATTTTTATGGATACCATGTTATTTTTAATAAAAAGACTCAACAGATTTCTGTTGAAAGCTAAGAGCTGGCCAATTATCAAGCAATGAGCACATAGTAATTAAATGTTACTCTTTGGCCAACACTTCATACACACTACTTAAGCTACAAAAAAGGATTTTACTCGCCTCCACACTCATGCAGCAAGCTGGAAGGACAAACTAGTTGACATGAAATAGTTAAAAATCAATTAGTGCTAAGCTCTATTATTTAAAATAGGACTACAGAAGACAATGAAATCACTGTGACCTTAACAGCTAGTCTCTGCACTTTAAAAATTTAAAGAATCCTTATAAATAATTTATTTTGAATTTTAGACCTAATGTAATTGTAGTTCAGTGCCTTGCCCATTCAAGATTTCACAGTCACCTGTGACATATTTAGAATGTGAAGGAAGGTTTTCTTGACTCTCAATCTGTTAGTCTTTCCTCACTAGTCTGCCTTTAAGACTTCCTCCTAAAAGTGACTGTTCTCAATAACTCATTAAAACATGCTGATACCAAGCAGTTATATGCCAAGTTCTATTTTGAATATGTTTCCTCTCACAGAGTGTTCCCCCAATTTTAGTTGTTCAGTTAGCATGTTCATAATTTTTACTGTATCTTCAACCACCTGTTCTATTATTTATAAATCTTTCTTTAATTTAAATTTAAATTTATTGCAAGTCAAATGGAAAACAAGTATCATTTTTCATAAGTAAAAGTAAGTAGGAAGTAAATACCTGAAACTAATATTTTTCCTTTAAAATTCTGGAAGCACCATTTGATTATGACTTCATGGACCATGACTATTTAAAAATCGCTTAGGAAAGATGAAAATAAGTTGATTTGTTAACTCTCATGAATGTTTCCATTAGTAAAGACACTGCCATATGACTCTCCTCATCATTCTTTGGGAAAACATCAGGACTTGAGGACTGGGGGATCCCTTGAACCGGAAACAGTGGCCTATTACAAAGCAATTCAGAGCTGAATTTTTATGTTTTTTTTTTTGTTGTTGTTGTTGTTTTGTTTTTGCTTAGAAGTGGGGGTGTCAGCCAGAGGTGTAGGGGATGAGAGGTTTTCAGAGACAGAGTATGGAGCAGAACAGGCAGATTTACTGAAATACATTGCTAAGGGGAGCAGCAAGCAGGACAGAAGAGGTCTGCTATGCCATATGTGTCTAGCTTCCTAATGAGTGATTGAACTCAGGCTGTGGTAGTGATAGCACTGAGACTTAACCCCTAAGCTATGAGGGAGGCCCTGAGGTTGGTGTTCAAACTCTCATGTCAGCACTGATGCTCTAGCTTGATGTGTGAGTTAGCTAAATTTTGTGTTCTCTTTGTAGGAGTGGAGGTTTACAGTTCTGCTGGCAAGTTTACAATGAGTTTTGTTTATTTCAATGAGTCTCTTTATTAATTTCATACCTCACCACAATCATCCACCTGTATGAAGTCTCAAATCTTTTTTAGGTTTTTGTCTGGACACTCAGATACTTTCTTACCTTGTCTTCTTCTGTGACCACTTTAAGTTTTGATTTCCAGTTTTCTTTTACATGTTCTCATCTGACCAAAATGATTTCTGCAATTGGAATGAGGCCTCAAATTCACAGATGGTCCCATCCCCATTCTATTTTTTGTGTGTGTGCGTGTGCGTGTGTGGTAGATTTTAGTATCATTAGTACACTTTTGCAATGATTTCAGAGATAAATACATTGAGGGGTGCACTAGGTTTAGCCTTGGGAAAGTATATAGGGAGTGGAGATGATCAGGAAATTGGCATTGTCAGCTCATCCTTTATCAACTTTACCCTGATAAAGACTCATTGAGGTAGAGCAAGAGACATAAACAAATAATAGAACTACAGCACAGTAAGTGTTAAAGAGAAAATATCATAATTTGAAGTAACTAATTACCCATGCTGAAAGGGAAAATCCTATAACACATATTCTGGTTAATATTTTATAGAATGGATGCTAATTATTTTTAAACTAATCAGGAGCTTGAAAAATGTTCATCAAAGAGTGGTTTCTATATTTGCATAAACTAATTAGGGGGTTTGAAAAATATTTATTAGAGTGTGGTTTGTGTTATACATTCAATCCAAGATTATTATGTGGCACATAATTCCAAGAACCATATTTTGAGCATCTAATCATAAGGTGTATGAAATGCAGAATCTTCAAAAGTAGAATCACTTATGGTTAGAATTCATTCCTATTTTGATAAAGGCAATAATAAAAGAAAATTTTATTTACCAACTTTAACTCAAGGAATAAACAGTGTTCTATGCAAAGATGCAGATTTAATACAAAGAAGATACCTTATAAGGGTGGGAGATTCAGGTGTCCCTTTGTTTAAAGAGGAGCATGCATTCTCTAATAGATACTTTCCAGAAATACTTTTGAAGACATCCTAAGCTCTTATATCCAGGCTTTGAAATTATGAGGATATAGAATGTGCTTATCTGTAGACAAGATCTCCTGGGAGGAAGAGATAAACTGACAAAATACTGCCAACTTTGGGATTTCTCTACCTTTTACCATTCCATTATCGAGACATACAATTTCCCTTATCCGGTAATAGGAGGGGGACCATAGAGGATTATAAATATGTCTCCTATCATCTTCAATTCTCTTCCAATGATCAGAAGAATGAAGTCATGACATAGGAAACATTTACTTTCAGCCATTGCCTTTATTCATTTTTAATAAGGAATTGTTGGCAGGCACAAGTCATACTGTTATTAATTTCAAATTAAAACTAAGACTATGTGTGACCTCTTTACATCAGCTATTTTCCAATTCATTTATTTGGGCTGCAATTATGACTGATTGCTTGATTCTTATTGTAATAACTGTGATGTGATTTAATTTTAGATGATGCTTTTCAGTGATTAGGAAATCCTTTAAACAAAAATGTATTTCTAGTTTTGACTTACAGCATGCAGACAAGAGACAGACACCTGATGTACTACTTCCTAGTATACTGTGGAAAAATAATTTGGCTGTGTTTTATGGGATCATGTGTAGACAGCTCCAGAAAATTGAACTTTCTTTCACTAAATATAAAAACTTATCAGTTATGATGTATTTCTTAGTGACAGTATTTAATATACTGATAATATGTAGGGGTGTATGCTCATGTACATATCTATATTTACATACACACAGACACAAATATAAGTGGGCCGAGATCAGAAATACCCTTTAATAAGGATCAAAAAAAAAAAAAAAAAAAGACAAAGGGCACATCAAAGTTTGTCCCACATACCCATTCTGAAATATCAGAGCCCTTTCCCCATCTTTTTCATGTTGAAACTGGAAAAGAAACTTCATTGATTATTTTTATTATGTTAAAAGACTCGACCTTTCCATTTGACACTGTGTTCTATTTAAGCTCATCCTTTATCATCCGACAGAAATCCATTTTAAATATTGTTTTAAAACTAGATTTCTGATGCTCTCTACTGCTACTAGACCTGATTTTTGTGTGTGTGATGTACTGCACAAAATTGTCTATTGATATGAAGCAGGATGCAGAACAATATTTCTGCTTTGATCACTAGAATGAATCGATTTTTAACAAGCTCTCGGTACGGCAGCTGAGGCTATGTGTCTAACAACTCCATTGAAGGGCTGCATTTGATTTGCTGTTGCTAAGTGTTCTCTTTCAGGGAGCTTGTCTGTGAAGACTACAACCAACTGAAGATCTTTTATCGGGTTAGAAAATGCTGTTAAATGTTATTTACTGATTAAAAAATAATTATAGGCAGTTTGCCTTACATAGAATCATCAATTTGTCATTAGTGCTACTTGATGTAAGCTTTGAAATTTAGAATGAAACCCAAAACTAGTTCACCACCAAATACACTGTTTAGAATAAAAAAGACTTTTCTGCACTTTGAATGTACAAGACTAAAGACAGAATCTATTGTGGTATTACTTTCTCTTAGTGCTTATTATGTTTTGCAGTCAGTAGGCTGGTTTATAAGACATTGTTGTCTTCACAGAAGAACCATGCATATACATTTCCAGACCTGTCAGTATCCTAAAATAATTGGTAACATGAAATCATAATGTTACTAATTATTTTTGTCCATGTTGCAGTGTATGCCAGGGACCAGTATGCTATGTCAGACAATTAACTTTTATCACCAACTTCCTGAAAATAGTAGTCTAACTTTTAAATGTACAGTGGAATAGCCCTTTAATTCTTATTTGAATTCTGCAGTTAAGAAGCCAAAAATGGGTAAATGTCAATAAAGGCAAAAAAGCTTTATTCTTTAAAACAATTTGCATGAGTTTCAATACAAGTTTTACTGACCAAAGTATTTTACCATAGTTTTTCATTTATCTCTGTTAAAAAGTTAATGCTGTAGGGGATTAACACATGAATATCTGCATGTGGCATAAACTCTTAGGATCATATAATGAGTTTGTTTTTCTAAGAAAGTTTTTAACCTAGTTGTCAGATATCTTGGTGACTGTTTCTTGTTGGACTCCACTAAGAATATAATGTTCTTTAAATAGATTAACCACATGACCTCAGAATATTCATGATTTCATCCTTCCATTTAAAAATATAGTTTAGCTTTTTTCATAAATCATAAGATTTTTCATCTTGACCAAAGATTGACAATTTTAAGAGGATTTTTGACAGCTGAGTTTGTCATGAACAGAACAGAATCAATTATTAAACTAGGTAAATCCAGGAAAACCAACCTGACATGACAAGAAAAAAAATTATATTTCTGGTTTTAGAAATAAATATGTCAAAATAAGGTAATTGCATTTTGTCCTTAGCCCACTTTCCTGAGAGTTTATCAGCTACTTTAATGCCAGGAAAGGATTCAGATAAGACAGGAGACAAACATTCTGCAGTTTCACAAGTATAATCTTGTCATTGAGCAGTATAAAAATTCACTCTTCTATTAAGTTGTTACATCAAGAATGAAAAGAAGCCAGGATTATAATAAACTGAGTTACATGTAGCACTATTTGTTAATATCTTGTCATCTTTCATTTTACTCCGTTAATTAGTTTGATCAAAGAAACAATTCTCGGTGAATTTCTGGGTTCATTCTCTTTTCTTGAGTGGTCTCTGGTTTTTTTTTTTTTTTTTAAACATTCACATTTAATTGTTAGGTGTATAAATATAGAACAAAATTTAGAGCCTGGTCAAGAGACATGAAGTGGACTATTAATCTGTTTAATCTTCAAGTTAGCAGGGCACAAAAGGCCATCAGCATTCTGACTCAAGCTGCCTTTTCGAAAAGAGAGCTTGTTCAAACTTGAACTAAAAATTTACAGTGATTTTCCATGTAGTTGGTAATTATATGCAAACCCTTTATTAGACACTTAATCCTCTCTTATTTTTCATCAAGTCATAGATGCTTAATGACTTATTTCTTACAATTTTTATCACACCCTGCAAAAAAATTAAACACTCCCATTAAGTATTTTTTTATTTCCCTATCCTTTGGGGAGGAAAAATACTTTGTCCCAATAGTTGTATTTTAAAAACTATCTTTTCTTGAATAATTTTCTCAAAACACTCAAAGTTTCTATCACTTTTCTCAAATGGCAATTCTATCTTCCTCTCTGAAAACATGTTAGAATAAAAGATGTTTGACAGCTGATTAGAAAAGTGACATATATTTTACTTCCTTTCAGATGAAACCTTCTAAAATATATTTACTTACCAGGGGCAGTGACAGCCTGTCCAACAAAAATAATTGATATCCTTTCTGATTTTTATGGAAAGAGAATAAAGTAACAAGAAAGACCTTTCTCAGACTGTCAGGGATGAAGAACTGGAGGAAACTGATTGTCATTAAATTAAGTTTTTCTCTTGGGCACATCTGGCCACTGATCCAGTCTTTATAATTGTGGGAACTCTTTGCCGCACAAGAGTTCATAATCAGGCTTGGTGTGCTATTCTCAAATATTTCTGCCAAGGAAAGATACATATTTCATTTTTGAGTTAGGGTAAAGGGTATCTGAATATAAGAAAATCTATACTATGTATTCCTGAAATACCCAGTTAAATAGAGTGCAACTCCAATGATTCAGATTAATATACACAAAGGTATTTTTAATAAAAAGTTCAGTTTATTTTGAGGGAATGTTGAATTGGAGGACTGGTTCCAGTGTTTTTAAATTAAGCAATCATAAAGAAGCCTGTCATACTATTTGAAATATTTATTTTTGCCATGTATGTATTATATCTGGCTGTAGTTACCCACTTCCTATTTAGTTGTGAAGTTTATATGCAGTTATGCAGGAGGAGATATGAAATATTAATTACTATGAGTTATCATTTATAAATGATATTTTGGAACTTATTGATAGAAAGAACAAGAATGATTTTTTTTTTCATGAAAGAGGGGTCTTATTTGTTCTACTTTAAAAAACAAAACATACTTGATTTTTTTATTAAGTGGTCAGTCAAGCAAGTCAAAATTGTTCCTTTCAACACAATAAACATTAAGGATTATTTACAACATTAATGTCTTAAAGATTTTGTTATCAATCCTGTTTTAATATTTCAAATTAACCTAGATCAAGTTACCTTCTGCAGAGATATCAATGTATGTGTTTTCTTAGCTTTTGAAATACGATCACAGGTCAACATTGTTCTTAAACTTGGTAGAGTGAAATTATTGTTCATTCTATAAAATATGATAAATCTAGGGCAAATATAGGGACCACAAACTGAGCTAATTGTCAAATTCAATATTTTCCAAATACTATTGAATAGCCTCTTTCCTATTTTAAAACATCCTGCTCTACGTCAGTCACTGTGTGGCAGGTGCCATCTGGTCAGAGTGTGATTTGGGGCATCTGTAGAAGTCATGCTTTGTTGACCTACTGGAGACTCTGTCTTCAGAGAAGTAAAAAATTGGTTGTTTCTGTAGGTTATAAAGTTCCAAACCATTGGTTGCCACCTGAGAGCATTAACCTAATTATATTAGTTGTTGTGTTAGTTAAGGAGTGGCTTGTCAGAGTGTTAAATGTCCCAATCTCTTCTCCAACCCATTAGGTAATAAATTGGATATAATGTGTGCTTTCTCAGTTTTTTGTAATGAAATATTTTATGTTAAATTTCCTGCACTTGAATGTTCTTTACTCATATAATCTCTGTTTTCTGATCTGTGAAAAGTGCACACACTCCCAGTTTTCAGGGAGATATATTTTGACACTAGATTTACCAGTTTTCTCTCCTTAAGAATATGTGATGTTGAAGAATACATAGGGTTTTGGTTCTGATTATATTAAATCTGTCCTTTAGATCTTTATCTACTAAGTGGTCAAATTTTTAATGAATCCTAAAAGATGAAGAATTTTGCTTAAATTTTATAGTCATGCTACTAACTTTTGATGAATATCATTTATAATCTTGAAGTTTAATAAGTCTTAAACTAATTACAGATGCTGAATATGCATGTAAAATGTTTAGGATACAATGTGTTAAAATGTTTCATATTTCTCAGCATATTCTAATCTGTAAAACATTAGTTATAGTGTTTCACTTAATTTTTTATTAATGTTTCATTATGGAATTTGTATTGGCTCATTTGTGAAATGAGGAGGTTATAGTACAGAATTGGCCTGACTAAGAAAACACCACAAGTTAGTGGACAAAGACCAGAGAAGATTAAGATGAGCATCTCTTACTATAATACACTGAAAGTAATACATAGTTCTTATTATCAGAGTGACTTTTCTATGTAATAAATCAAGCTTTCTACCTTGACAACAATTGTGCTATTTATTGCTATCTGTTAAAATGAATGGGTTATTTCACTGAAGATTTTGCAAATAATATCTGTCCAGTTATCCACACCAAACTATCAGATTTGGAATCTATCCTGTTGCATGTATATGCCTTCTGTGCTACTACTTTAAAAAATGGTAATGAAGACATCCTTTTGAACACCAGAAACAATAATAATTTTCTTATTGGGGGGTAGGCAGTATATCTATTGAATTTATTTTTAACTGTATATTTTTAGTGAGGTAACATTGATTTACATCACTGTATATGATTTAGGGCTAGAGGTTCATACCTTTTCAGATATATATTAACACACTGCAACCAACAACAAATTTTAATTGAAAAGATAGATGACCAATTTTTAAGTGCTGTTTTATGACTTAGACCAGAGAAAATTCTAAAGCATCCAATATATGTCCAGTTGCAATTCACTACATTTTTTGCTCTTTTAGTATAGCAATGCAATTTTCTATCATTGCAGCTTCTCAAAATAAATTATAGTTGAAAAAGCCACAGTTTCCAATCAAAATTTCACCAACCCTTTGCATCCCCTGGTTGAGAATCAAAGAAAAGAAACTGTATTCCCAGTGGAGAAGCCACAAAGAAGGTTTTATGTAAAAGCCAAAGTTAAAATGATGCCAACAGGCAGATGGAACCCAAATCTGAATGAGAAATTTCTGAGCCAGGTCTCTTGCTGGGGCTTTAATATAGCCCAGTTGTGCCCTGATTTCGCTGTCTTTATTACTGAGATTCCAGTTATTTATGAATTGCATTCCCATGTAGTTATCTTGCTGTTATTGTAAAATGCCACATGATATTTTGTGCTAAGTCAATAAATGCCTTGTGCTACCACTGTATTTACTTTGGGTTTGTAATCTCTCTGCTTTTACCCTTTTTCTGACATTTTCCAAGTCTCTCTCTGCAAATCAGCTAGCCATGAAGGGAGCTTCCTTTTAGCAATTGACAGTCTGCTGCTGTAGGCCTAACCACCAATTCACACCCCAGGGGACTAGCCACCTCAGGAAGAGATTTGCTATCAGTAGTCTGACACTTTGGCTACTTTAAAAATTACTCCTAGGATTTTGACTTCTTGCAGGTAATTCTTTGGCAAACATAAAGAAATACTGGTTGATGGGAACTTACACTTAAGAATGAGGAGAAAAAATAAAGCAGGATCATTTGCGTTAAAGGAATAGAGGAGCTTTCAAGAGGCCATAGAATATGCTTTCTAATTCGGAAGTATTGATATTCTTTTGAACAAGATCCATAATGAGGTAAAATTTATAATATACCATCACACACACATACACACTATAATTACAACCAAATTCTTATAAAACATTAGATATCCTTATTATATAAAATTGTTGATATTTATTTTCTCAAGTTGAAAACATGATTTTCAGACAAAAATGAAGTGAATGCATGCCAAAGATTTCATTCAACTTACTTGTTAATGAAGGAATCATTACGATGTTAAGACTGGTTAAATGTCAATTGAGAACTGTTTATGGGAAATTTATGAACAGATGTGAAGAGTGCTAGGTTAGATAAAAAACTGGTTTATGTGCTTCAGAACAATCAATCATAAGCTTTAGGGTTACCTTTTCTATTGGACAGAAATTGTTTTCACAATCTACTACATAAAACTATACATTGTCATGTGCTTTCACTCAATCTGCTACCCCCTATTAATTATTGAATGAATCACAGTTTGTTGCCCTAAATAATTTTTGGTATAACCAATTAAATGATGCCCCCATGTGATGCTGAAAGACATACTATCCAACATTTTTACTCATTTCTTCCAAAAGTGGTTAGCTTTTCTTTTTAGGATACACTTTGATATTGCTTATTATGTTCCATTTAGCTTTCACATGCTGTTCATTAAATTATTTTCATGCACTACAAATAGGTCATGACTTAGTTCAAGTAATGCTTCTCTAATATGCAAACAGGACGTCCCCAAACACTGTCAGATAAGGCAAATTCCCTTGTTTGCCTTATAAATAAAAATCTAAGAAGAAGGAAGGAGGGGAGGGGAAAAAGAACTAGTTATACAGTAACCTGAGGGCCTCCCTGGTGGTGCAGGGGTTAAAATATCAGTGCTGTCAAGTTATCACCAGCCACTGTGGCTTCAGTTCAATTCTCTAGCATGAGTTTGAACCCCAGCTGGGGAGCTAACCCACATGGCTCAACAGACCACTCCTGACTTGTCCACTGCCCCTGTTAGCAGTGTTTCTCAGTAGATCTACCTGTTGTGCTCCCTAATCTGCCTTTGGTGAATTCTCTCACCACCCTGTACCGCTGGCCTACACCCCAGTTCTACACATAAATAAATAAAAATAAATCTTTGAAAAAAAAAAAAACTGAGTCGTATTAAACATTTTTGAGTTTGAGTGCCAAACCAGAAAGATTAAGAGAGCTCCGCTGACAGGTTCCAGGGAAAGTCTTATGAAGAGGTGTGGGAGCAAAAAGGGAAACTACTTGATTTGCTATAGTTAGTTTATTGACTGAGCTGGCTGTGCATGATTGGTTGTTCTTAGTGTTTTAATCCTTTAACTTTGAGGATGGTTTTGTTTGACTTCCTAAGGCAGTAGAGGCACCTCAGCCTAATGACCTTTGTATAATTAATATGTCTTAGCTAACTGTCTCAGGGACTTCAGCATTCTCTAAAGTGATTCTATAAAGTGATTTTATAAAGTAAAAATTCTTTCACAGTGCAAAATTTTGCTTACATTGTATTTAGGCCTCTCCCTTCCCAATTACAATAGAATTTAGAAAACTTTGTAACTTTCATAGCTACAAGAGAAGGCAGACTAATTATCTGAATCTACTGTATCACTTTACAGATGAGAAAACTGAACTGAGAAACTAAGATGACATGTTCTATTGCCCAGAAATTTCAGGGGGAAATCCCCTGTGTGTAGCTATGTCATGAAGAGGAAAATCCTTGTATTCAGAAGTGTTTGTGCTTCATTTTGAGGACTTCAGAGAAGGCTCTGGTCTCTCTGGTCCTTGGTTGTGCAGAGAGAATGCTATAATGAGAATTAAGGGATGAACTATATGCAAATGTCCTTGTAAATCTAAAAAGCACTTTGAAAAATTAAAATAGCTTTACTTATTTCAGTCACTTTATCCAGTGAACATTTTTCACTCTGGCCAACTTCTAACAAAAGACCTAATGTTGACCCATTTGCACACATTTAGAGTAACTGAAATTACAAGTGCTGTGTTCTCTACATGAGTCTAGTGCATTTTGTCCATGATTTTTCTCTTCAACTTACAGTTTTATATTAAAAATATTTAAAGATGTGATAGTTATTATTGCTAATAGATCATCACTGTAAAATGCTCTAAAATTTGCAAAGTTAAAGAGCACCATTCTGGTAAAATGTATTATTATAGAAGAATTTCCACCTGTGGAGTATCTTAATTATGCTTTCCATGAATAAAAATATGCAATCAGAAAAACTGATAAATGGCCAACAGCCACCTCCCTGCTGATTATATACAAAATTTCATATATTACAACATTTAACAATTTAATTCCTAGTTCTCTCAGGAGCAGTCTGTAGAATGTTTGCTTAGGTCTCTTTGTAAGCACTGAATTATCAGCTTAAATAAAAGGCACATCGAACCTTTGCCATAAGCAAAGTGAAGTCATCAAATCAAAACAGGTGAACTTAGAGATGACAGGTAAAAACAGAAGCAGCAAATATAATCAAAACATGTCTCAGTGTTTTCTTCTCTCTTCATTGTTAGAGAAACCATAATTGTTGTGATGGAAATGAGGCAGTTTTATTGCAAATCCTCATCTTCTGATTCTTAAAAGATAAGTTTTAAAATTCTCTACAAATATTAGAGAAGTAGTGTGATATATTTATCCTTTTTTTTCAAAGTGATTCAGACAGTGGCTTTAATTGGTCTCTTGAGCCTCCTTTTTTTTTTTTTTTCCCAGTGCCTACTTCCACCTCCATTCCCTTTCCTGATTTTTTTGATTACATTAGAGAAAAGAGACATTTTCATTTAGACATTAATGTGCCTATTGTACTTGCTGCTTCAGTTCTGGGCAGGTGTTGTTATCTGGTTTTATAATGCAAAAAGCAGGACCCAGATTTATCATGTTGGACACTCTGCAGGAGGCAGAGGGCTATTTGGGTATGTGCTGGCAGAGTCAGCATCTAAGAACGAGCAATACTGGAGCCTAGGGTAGCATACCAGAGGGTATTTATTCACAGCTTTGAAGCATAAAAAGGTCCATATGCCATTGTGATCCCAGGAATATTCCTTTGGTTTCCTATTATGTACTGAAATGTATACCACTTTGCACAATGTTTCATATTACTAAGTTTGGGAATCTGATTCCTTTCTAAGGATTCTGGGGCAGATTAGTTACTTCATCTATACCTGGAAATACTTCTTTCATTTCTACTGAGACACTTTGATGCTCTGCTATAAATCCTCTTAATCATACCCCATGATACTCACTTTAGCCCATGCTCTAGCCATAGCACAAAACACCTGTTGTCTTGTCTATGCAAATGGAGGTGTTGGTCATAGGGAAGGTCATGGTTGGGAATCAGACCCAATTGTGCTTTGATACTGCTTTTTATCACCTGCATAACCTTGCAGGTGGGAAAAAGCCTTTTTCTTCTACATTCTATATTCATTTGGGGGGATTGTTCAAATTAACCTAGCAAAAGACAGATTAATAAGAAAAATTATGTGTGTATGTAAATATATAATATATGTATATATAATGCCCACAGACATGGGCATAGAAAAATGGTAAGCTGAAAGGAGTAACTAGCACCTAGAGCTCATCTATCATT
This sequence comes from Galemys pyrenaicus, assembly GCA_019455555.1. NCBI lineage: Eukaryota > Metazoa > Chordata > Mammalia > Eulipotyphla > Talpidae > Galemys > Galemys pyrenaicus. The sequence goes on along the minus strand of JAGFMF010011830.1, from coordinate 7,707,415 downwards.
TTAACATAGAACAATACCTTTTGGGGGAAGTGATAAGACAAAGGAAATTATGTTTAGAATTTAGGAATGGTAAACTCTACCAAGGTAGATACATGAGGAAATTGATGGAAGATTAGGGTTGTCTAATACACTTTTAATGCAAATATCTCTTAGTGCATCTCTGGACTGATAAGTATTTGGAGTCATCTCCAGGGTTGACAATTAGAGAAACAACAGATCTTTTTTTTTGAGTCTACATTTTCAATTTTCTTCAACTCAAATAAACCCTTCTGCAAAGTGGGTATTTTAGGTCTGATCACCTTCAACCTTGTAACTTCTTGGAACATCAATATCATATTCTATAAGTATAAGTAAAACATAGTGTTGGTTGTAGGAAAGTCTTATTTCCCAGGGCTCTGATTCCTTTCAAAGTGTTTCTTTACTCTTAGTGTTCCTGAACATTACTTCATTTTCCTCCCTCTTCTCTCTCTCTCTCTCTTTTTTTTTTTTTTTTTTTTTCTATTAAGTTAACTTACTGTCCTCTTACAGGTTAGGGAAAGAGAGAAGAAACTGAAGAGGGATAAAAACAATGAAATGATAGGAAACTGAAGGAATTCAAATATGTATAATATTTGTCCTGCCTCCCAAGAGCAACTATACACCATAAGTGGTTCCCTATAACATCCCATTACCTTCATTTCTCTACAATCAAAAATAGTTCAGTTCTATGAATCTTGCTCCCAACCAGATTTTTTTTAAATTTACTTATGCATACAATAACTGGGGTATGGCCAGAGGCACAGGGCGAGTGTGTGACAGAGGGTTTACCAGAGACTGAGTAGGGAGCAGTCTACCGAAATATACTACTGAGGGGAACAACAGGTGAGTCAGAAGAGGTCTGCTGTGCCTTGTGGGTCACCTCCCTAGTGGGGAATAGAAGTCACTCAGTAGTGGCTGCAGAAGCCCCACAGTGTGGTGCTCAACACCTTGCACCACCAGGGAGGCACCAACCAGATTTTTATTTCTTTATTAGAATTTTATTTGATTATCATTGCTGGAAAGAAATTTTCACCCCAAATTTCCAAGGATAATTTTTTAAATGTTCACTTATTTCTATTATAATGACCAATTTCTATGTTTTAGAATGGGTGAGTATATACATTTTTAGTTTAATTGACCTGTAGAACAATCTCTTTCCTAGTGTTTCACATTCTGAGAATTAGATAATCATTTTAATGGGCAGCATGCTGATATTATTACTATTCTATTATCACTAAATGTTGTAGAAGGAAAACATTTCTGAGATATAGTCATTTTTGGGGTTCATGATGGCATTTCCCTTACAATTTAGGTTCTCTTATGGAAATAATTTAGCAATGTGAGAAATGATTAATTTCCTCACACATTTTTATGAGTTCACTGTTTGGTAGCAATTCTTTTAACTATAGACAGACTTTTAACCAAAAAACTATAGGGACAGATGCTATCCCATTGCTAAATTCATGAGCCCCCTCATCTTCCGCTTTGTAAGATTCAAAACAAGCTCGTCTTTTTCACACTTTGCATATATTATATTTAAAATGGACCCCCCAAATCTAACCTTTTCTTGAAGTTTTAGAAAATTAATAAAAGGAAGCTGGATCCTGATTTTATTTCAGTTGTGTTTTCCATAGGAAGGCCGAGGAGAGTTGTGGATCATGTTTTATGTTATCTGATGAGAATGAATCGTGATAATCTATGGCTTAAAGCAGGATGCATTTCTCCATCTTGGTGACTCTGTCTTGTGTTACAATATGACACTGCTGTAGGTCAGTGCTTTTTTATTTGACTTTTGGTGAATTGCTTTTTGCAGAGTGACAAGAAGTATCTGTGCATTTTATATCTTAATGACCAAAAGGACAGTGAGTTTAATATTTAAGAAGAATTGTGTGTGGTGAGAAATGGATATGTATTTTTCAAAATTAAAATAAGGTTATGTTATTTACAAGATTAATCAAATACATTTGTGTTATGTAATTGATTCCATTTGCAAATTGTAGCTTACAAACAAAATTCACTTACTACTTTCTTGATACCATTGGCTTTGTATAATTAAATCCATGTGTATGCCTCCAGGAGGAAAATGAAAAGCCTGTCTTTCTCTTACCATCCATCTCTGTTTTACCATAAATTTGTGTTTTCATTGTGATTTTTCTTTTATGGGAAGGCAAAGCATGAATGATTTTCCTTGTAACATAGCAAATTCTGATTTAATTGTTTTTAATAGTTAATTCTGGTTTCTGACTTCAACCCTGTTCTTCCTGACAAGTACCTATTTTCTGATTACCCCCCCACACCCATCCTGTAACTTGACAAAACAACATTAAAAGACTGATGAAAAACTGCCTAAGCCTCCAGCATTCTGCATTTTACTTTAACAGTAACTCAATAATTATTTGTTGACTGATACTTTAATTTTCCTTTGTATGTAAGACTGGGTGTGTGGCGGAATGCAGTAGATTGAAGGTGGTGGTTTGCGCCAGCAGTGTGGAGTTGATAAAACAGTACACCAAATGCCAGTGAACAGAGAGGAGAGGTGCAGGGAAGAATTAAATGGCTAATGCTTGTGCCCCTCACCAGGAAGCCGCAGGAGCTTCATCTAGTCATCCAAGAGTGCTTGGTGAGATACATGAAGTTAGAGACTAACCCTTGTTCTTCTTCTTTTATAGCTCATCTATCTGTCACAATACCTAGTTTGGGGACATGGAAAAATACTATTAATACATTTACTAGTAATTCAAACAGAAATGACATTCCACAAGTGCAGAATGGAGTGATTCTTCTTGTTATCTCTAAAGTACTTTCAGTTTTTCCAGCGTGTTTTGACAGATGGTAGAAGACATATTCATATAGAAAGAAAATATTCAGGTTCTCTGGTAATTACTATAGAACCAAATAGCAAAAGTCTCCATTTTTAATTTTTAATCTTGAGTGCCCTGGCAGTGGCTTACAGTGTGAGATGAATATTTGGTGATACCGACACAGAAGAACTTTTCAAATTTCTATTTTGGAAGCAAAAGTAAGATTTCTAATCAGTGCAGTACCCTTTAAAATCATTCATTCGATGCTTGTGTATTTAGGGAAAAAAGAAATGAGGAACATGAATAGATTTCCTGAGAGAGTTAGAGTGAACAGTAATTAAGCTTACAACATAGAATTACCATTTATGATTAGTTCAGTTCAATTAATTCCATCTATCCATCCTTTAATTCATTTATTCAATCAACCAGTATTTATTGAATACCCTCTTTTGTGTCAGAATGTGTGCAAATCCCTGGGGATTAAGGGATCAAAGACACCATCAAAGAACCTATAGACAAAGGTGTAATTGGGGTACCAGAGGGTTGCATGACTTTCATGACTGGGAATAGCAGGAGGATCTGGAAACACCTAGGGCAGCAAGGGGTGCAGGCTGTTAGTCACAAATTATGTGAAAACCATGTGGAAGGCTGGAGGATGACAGGCCAAATAGTCACCCAATCACAATTCCCAATGAAATAGGAAACATTCCCGGTCCTCAGGGAGTTTGCAATTTTTATTTGCTTAAATTTAATGAATATGTTTCTAGGCAATCATCTTTGAAAGTATTTATAAATTGTTGCTGCTTCAGTGACCTTTCTGGTCATGAGCACTGGGTATGTAATTCTAGGTCTCCGATTGCTTGTTTGTTCCAAAATGCCCTGTCTGCACATATAGGAGTAGAGAGAAATATCCACTACCCTTCTGGGTTCATTGATTTGTCAAGCAATCAAATTAACATCAACTATATTAGTAGTAGAAAAATCAAATTTAATTCTATATTATAAAGACTCTGTTTAGAGAGAATCTAAAGGTGTAGCTTCTAAAGCCAATAGGGCAAAATGAGAATAGTTATCTGCTATCTATCTATTTCTGTCTATATATATCATCTGTCTATATCATCTATTTTTATCTGTATCCTGGGATAGTGGCCTGGGACTTCAAGGAGAGAGGTTATAGAGTACATTTCCATGAAAGGAGAAGTAACATCACAGTGTTGTGAATGGGTGCCATTATTTCCCACCCCCCACTTATGTGTAGCTGCCTTTGGCTACATTTCCCAGGATGCAGTGCTAAATAGGAGTTAGCCAGGAAGGAGCCAGGTAGGAAGGAGGTAGGAGAGAGGAGAAATATGTGGAGGAGAGACACTTGGAAAAGAGACTTGGCAGTGAGAGACCTGAGGGGAGGATGTTCCTGACTCTTAGTAGATCTTATCTTGACGTAGTGCATTTTGAAATTTAGGACTCCTGCACAATTCTCTAGGACCTACCTTTTCTTGTATACCCCCAACCAACCCATAAGGCACAAAAAGATGCCTTCGACTTAATGCAAGCTTTCAGGCTTCAGTCACCCTGTTTTGAGTTAAGCTTGTTTGGCCATGCCTTTGTCCACAAAGGAATAGGTAGTTTTCAGTTTTATTGGGAATATACTATCTTCTTTCTCTCTGTGCACACAAATTAAAAATATTTCACAATAACAGTTTTCTGTTTTCCTTGTCTTTGTATGTGTGAATGGCCAAATCATTTTTAGAATGTCCCCATTTGCAGACTAGGGTCCCTGGCACCCCTCGGTCTAAAGGAAGACCTATAAGAAGAGGTCTATAAGAAGAGGATACACATATAAAGAAGAGAACGTGATTCATATGAGGAAGACCTTGTGTTCTATAATTAGACTTTTACCCTGTCATATAGATAGTTTCTCTAATAGAAAGGTAATTTCTGTTAAAATTCTTAGTTCTGGATAACACTGATTTTTATTCTTTTAGTAGTAAAAAGGATGAAGTTTCTCATGAGCCTACTGGGCCTAGATAATCCTCAGCTTGAAATAATCCATATACCAAAGTGATATGTCTTGGGAAGGTCAGGAGGAGGTTTATCTGAACACAAAGGTCTATCTTTTACATATCACTATTCCACTCAAACAAAGAATTTCATCACTATCATGATTTTTGCTCAATTCTACAATCAAATTTCACCCAGAAGTACAACAAGAAAATGCAAAACACTAATGTTAAGTTTGGTGACTGTGACATGTTCATAAACTTTTCCGTATTATGTATGAACTGCTGTAATCCTGTTTGTCCTAAGAAAACTCTTGCATTCCTGTCTTAATTAAATCTCTCAAACCAACCAGGGTTCTGCAGGATATAATCCATTCACTCAGGTGTGAAAGGCTGGAACCTATTTACATATTCACAACCCTGATAGCTGTGTCTGGGAAAAAAATAAATTTATTTCTGAGTTGTCTGGGTTCTGCAGATATTGTAATTACTATCGTATATTCAAGCTATCTCCTAAAAGACTCATTTAAGGCAGTTCTGAAAAAAATACTGGAAATGTGAAAATAGATTATAAGCTCTTGGGGCAAAGACCATGTTTTGATTTTGATTCTCTTTGCTGCTCTGAAAGCCACTGTGTGTGCCTAAAACTCCTTATAAATATGTAAATAAAAACAAAATGATTAGTTGAACTGAAATAAAGAGAGGAGACTTTTTCCTGGAAAAAGATCTTTATGAGAGAAAATAACCAGACTTTGGAAAATACAGCCATTGGGAAAGACTGTTCTGGATTATGTAGCTCCAATTTTATTTTCTTCAACTTATCACAATGGGAATAATATTTATTTGAAGTTACAGCAATGGTTTTCAGTGAAAGAAGTTCAAGCATACCAGTCATTCAATATATGGAAAGGAGAGTAATTATAGTTCTGATAGTTCTGAGATACCTTTTGAGCCACTTGTGGTGGGGCTGGCGAAACACTGAAAGGGGGGAAGAAGGAGTAGAGTCAGAGAAGCATGAAACAGACACATGACTGAGCTTAGTATATTGCAGGGGACTGTCATGAATACACAGACTCGGAGGGAAAGTGGACAAGAGTTCTGGAAATTTCTTTAAAAGTAAAAAAATATGAAAGGGACATCATCATGTTGGGGACAGGAGAGATAAGAAAAGCATAGGAGGCCACCATCTGTAAAGCACAGTCTGTTTTTAAGATCTGAAATGCAAAAAGCAATTATCTGCTGAATAGAACAAGGGCAGATCAGCAAGGACGACTCAGGGAATAGTAGAAGCCTGCAGGGCGGTCGGAGAGGTCAGGACACAAAATGAGTTCCAATTAGAACAGGTCACCAAGGAGAAGGAACAAGCCTCTCATAACACATTTGAAACAAGAACAAGGAGAAAGGAAGCACAGGCTCCCCTGTTAATAAGGAGTGGGAAACAAATAACATGACACAGAGGTTTTATACTATTTATTTTTAGTTTATGACCAAGAGACTCTGCCTATAATCCACAAATAGAGGCTCTGAGGTGGTCATTAAACCAAGGTCAGGCAATTCAAAAATGTACGCATTTTAGCTAAACGGAAGAGATTACCTGTATTAATCAGAGGGATGAGATTATTTCTGAAAAATCCTGTTTTACTGACTCACTGGGGCTAGGACAAAATTCTACAATTCAACATCTTGAGAGACTTTGGGGGAGAACTTGCCCACTGTAGGAGACTTTAGAAATTGAGCCATATCTCTTTCCACTCTCAAAAACTTCTTCCCATGTCAAACATTCACATCTCAGTTAGCAATAAACTTGGGCTCCTCATTAGTAAATTAGGTGAACCTAATTTCTTTTTAGAAACTTCTTGAATTTTAAACTATATCGGACATGTGTTTGTGTTTATATTTCCTTTTTGTTGTTTTGATCTTTACAATAAGAATAAAGCTAGTCATAATGTTAGACTATGGATTTAGAAATATAAGATTATCTGAAAAATGGCATGATGAACAGATGCTTCAAATCCCTTCAGAATAAACAAATTTCATTAGTTAATAAACCTCTCTAGTGGTTAGGTAACCAGTTTATTGAGCAGCTGAACACAGTCTTCTACTTCAAGCTACTTTTGTGTCTCCCTTTATAGCATCTTAATTTGGCAAGGTAGAAAACTGTGGTGATTAATAATGAGGACCTGCACTCCCTGGCTCCTGTATTTGCTAGTTGTGTGAGTTCAGGAAAATAAATTAATCTTTAATAGATCAGCTTGCACATCTATAAAATGGGAATGGTGATAGTACTTCAAAGGACTATTGTGAGGATTCATTGAATTACTCTTTTTGAATCACAATGACTAATGCATACTAAAAATTCAATAAATATTAACCATAGTGTTAGTCAATTTTTTAAGTCACATTCAAATTATTGAAAAATTGTTCCAATATTTTTGAAAATTCTAATCCTGCCCCCCTTCTATTAAGGTTTGATTCTAGATTTTAGGGAACTGCTTTAAAAAAGAGGACTATGTGGGCATGGTGTGGTAACATATACTTTCTGAAGGAGATCCTATATTTCTGAATCATATACATGATTGTATAGCAATGTTACCTTTTAAAAAATATATCTAATATAAATGCCAAAATCTAGTAGCAAATGGGAAAACTGAAATTTAACTACTTCCCTTTAACTCTGTTCAAATTAAAATAAGTCAGCATTTATCTATTATTTAAAATAAAGTATCATTATTATTATTATTTTTAAAGAAGGCTAGATCTCTGCCAGTCTTCTTTTGGTTCTAATTCTTCTGGTATTAAAGTAAATATTTGTGTTCTTGAAGATAAGGTAAACATTCCCATGAAAAGCCACACTGGGGTATCCTGCAAACAGGTGGTAGATGCTGTATAGGATCTGTAGATGCTGTGTAGTGATAAGAAAAGCAGGAACTCTATGGCAAGAACCCCTCACCTGGCTTTCTCATGGGCACAGATATGTGTTCTTAGGGAGAACTGCTGTGGGAATTTCCCAAAGCATAGAGCTTTGTGGTCCTTCTTGCATACTGCCTCTACTTCCTGTTACCCAGTGAACCCATAGCTGGCTTTCTCTTCAACAGTGAGACCTCAGTCTTGAGAACTCACTGACCAGAGAGCCAGGATGCTATTTTTCTGTAAGTCTCTCAACAATCATGGCAATGCTATGCAAATTGGTAGGAATGCAAGCTATTCCACCACTCTCAGCTTTGGCTTGTAAAGATTGGGAGAGGCTGAGCAAGAATATGATGATATCTTAAAAAGCCATGGTGATTGGCAGCTCCTTATAGAACACAGGACTCTCAACAACTATTTTGTCTTAGTTTGGGGGTTAGTCACCAATTCCAAAGCAATAGGAATGGTCTTTATAATATGTAACTGATAGACAGATACATTAACTCAGATCCAATTCTACTGATTGTATATAGTTTTTTTAATTTTAGAGAATTCAGAGTTCCACCTCCCCTCTGCTGTTGCTCAAAAAGAACATCCTTTTTAGGTGCTGCCTATCTGATTTATAACTTTCCATGTTTGAGTCTCATATGTGAAATTCATTTTTAATGACATTTTGGGAATTCCCATTAAGAACTGGTGGTGCAGAATGACTTATGTGGGTAATTTCAAAGATTACAGTGTTTTAAAATTTTCCAAATGCTACACATGTGGTTAAACTCAATTAAATATACTTGAATGGCAGGTATTATTTTTATTTCTATCATCATCCCTTTTGCCCCTCTGATCCTTTCTGTTGTCTCCCCCTTAATCTCAGAAACCTTATTCTTTTTAACGGTGTCCACAGTTTTTGTAAATATTTTGCTTACAAATTTCACCATGTAAACTTCCAGTGATGTTCTTTGTCATACTGACTTGCTTCACTACACACATTTCCTCATACTGTAAATGGCAACATTCCCTATGGTTGACTAGCCATAATAAATGGCTGAAAAGTAGTATTCAATAGTGTGGTTATTCATATATCATATTTTTTCAATATCCTAACTATTGTAAATAATGATGCAATGAACATTGTAAAGCATATAATATTTTTTTTTAAAGTTCATGAGTTTATGTTCTTCAGATAGATAACCAAAAGTGGGGATTACTGTGTCAAATGGTATTTCCATTTTAGTTTTTAAAGGTGATTCCAGATTGTTTTTCAAAATGACTGCCCAAACTTACATGTCCATCAACAGTGTCATATGGTTCCCCTTTTCCCACATCTTCAGCCCTTGTTACTCAGAGTCTTTTAATATGTGCCATTTTGTGCATGCTATTTCTTCATGCACAAAAATGTATTTTTTTTGTGTGTGCATGAAGTTAGAAAGTGATCCAACTTCATTCTTTTACATGTGGCTGTCCAGTGTTCTCAACACTATATTGTAAGATAATATCTCAATGTGGTTTTAACCTGTATATCTTTTATTTAAAACAATGATAACAATGAATATTTCTCCATGTACCAGTTGACCTGGATAGCTTCATTGATGAATTTTCTGTTCAGATCTGCTGCACTTTATTAATTGGGTTATTTGCTTTTTATTATTAGTGAATAGTATTTGTATATTTTGGAGACTAACCCTTCGTTGGTGTGTAAGCTGTGAATATTTTCTTCCGTTCAGTAGAATGTCTTTATAATTTACCCATATTTTGTTTTTTTATGTAAAATATTTTAATTTCAGATAGTCACATTTGTTTTTGTTTTCTTTGCCATGGATGTTGAGGCTCCAAAACATATTTATCATTGATGTCGTTAAATGTGTCTCCTGTATATTGTATTATTGTAGGTTTTACTTATTCATGTCTTTTTATAGAATACCATATTATTTTAATTACTGTTGCTCTATAGTAAAATTTAAAGTCAGATAATGTGGTGCCTTTGTTTCTTTTTGTTAGGATTGCTCTTACTATTTAGCAAAAAATAGCAGTGTTCTTTAAAATGATATTTGTTTTTCAGATTTATAGGCAAACAAGAATAAGACTGAGGAGACTGATCACTGGCTCTTTTCTGGGCTCCTGACACCAGGTCTCCTGTCACATATCTCAGTACCATGAGTGAATGTGGCTGATTATGACACAAAGGGTTCATCCTGTATCACTGAGGCTCTTTTCCTCCATTTCTTGGTAATCTATAGAAATGATTGTAGAAAAAGGTTGGGTACCTGCTTGTCATATGAATGTCAGAAATGGAGCATCAGCTGCGTTGTCTCAGGGTACAGGACATAGTGTTTTTATAAAACTCTTTCAAGACCTTTTCTGGTACAACGTAGAGTCAACTTTCATGAGTCCTTCTTCTCCAGGACTATTAATTACCCTTGAAACAGATTGTTTTATCCCTGGTTTATTTTCTTTATCCCAAGATTTATAGAGAGTAAAGGAGATCTGATACTGTATCTTAATTGAAAAGTTATGCTTACTGATTCAGTACTGTAAAAATGTGGCCTTGGTTCCTGCCTTTATTTTTATTTCTTTTAAAGGTTGAACATACACATGAGAATCTAATGCAGACTGAAATATGCTCCAGCTTTTGCATGCTAACGGCCAAGTTTTCATGATTTAAAAAAAAAAAAGTCTTTTCAGCAAGGCACTGTCTTCCCCTACTAGCTCATTATTCCAACTTTTCCTTTGATATTGTGTGGTAGTCCCTTCTCAATTTAAGTCTGGTGTGAGAAAATTGGGAAATAACACTTTAATCCTGAAGGACTGATTTCATTAAAGATCTTATTATATATTGGTGATCCAGTCTTGCCATCTTAAGTATGGCTCAGAGATGACATTGATGAAATTGCTGCTGTCATTAGAAGTCAGGTCTAATGCAGCCACAGCTCCCAGAGGCATAGGAGGTTCGCATCATGCTGAGAGATTCCAGATTAAGAATTACAATTCTCATTGTCTACTGGTTTAGAAAACCACTGGGTCTTTGGGTCTCAGCCCAATCTGGAATATGGTAGTTTTCTTCCATCACCGTTAATTTAATCTGAGACTCAGTTCAAAACTATCCCTCTATTTTGTGGTATGTACTCCCAAATAAAATATGTAATGCTTTCATTGTAGTTAATACTTATTGAGTGTTTAATATATACCAGGAACTGAGTTAAATATGCCTCAGATTTATAGGCAAACAAGACTAAGACCTAATTTAATTAAGTCGTCACTTAATTTTTGTAATTCTTTTAAGTAATGTTTTATAGATGAAAAAACAGTATGCTAGAGTAAATAAGCATCTTTATCAGAGACTGAAAGTTTATAAATGGTGGGAATCTAGGTCCTTTTGGCTTCAGAGTCCACACATTTTTAGATAGACTACACAATACTGAAAATATTGGGATTATGTTCTCTAATTTGTAAATTAAATCATTTTTTATTTCAGAAAAGAAAGTGATAACTTGAAAATTTTAGGTTTTTAGGTATACATTGCAAAACAATATTTTTGATAATGTCTGAGAGTTCTGAAAATCATCCTTTTAGATTGAAACACTATTTTACATATTAGATATTCAGGTTATCTCTTAGGACAAGTTGCTCACCCCATGGATGATATTTTTAATTTATTCAGACTGCATCCCATTTTTTCTTATTTTTTGCACTATTTGTTTGCTTCAGTTTCTGTTCCTGAAGTCATTTTCTACATTGTGTTTTATAGGCCTGGCGCATTATCTGGTTATTTTTGGATTTTGTAGTTGATTCAGTTGCCAAACTTTCATTAAGTATCTGTATCTGTTAGTGTTCTTAACAAGTGTTTTAAAATTACAACCTGACAATGGTATTTATCTATGTTTATGGAGCAATAATATATGAAGATAAAATGCTAAGTAATTAGAAATCACTGCTTTATCTTTCAGGGAAGTTGTTTAAGTATTTTCTTTTCTCTCTCTCTTTTTTTTGAAGTACCAATGTTTTACATTTTTTTTAGTTTTTTGGAAGTATAAGATTTCCTTTCTCAGGTATAGTTATTGTAGTGTTCCCAGACAGAACACCTATAAAGTTCTCATGCCCACAGAAGCACCCATAGTCCTCCACCATAGTCCATATGATCCTTTTCTTAACCTGGAAGGTGTAGGGACATCACACATTAATAACAAGTGTACAATTCATTATGAGCCCATCATGTGACATGATTCATGTGGAATACTCAATCAAAATTTCTGTTACCCTGTTACCCGGAAGATTCTCTTTTTCCAATACTTTTTTCATATTGGTAAAACAGCAATAGCTTCACTGGAAAGGAGGACTAAGTAAATCAGGTAAACAAACCAGAGAAAGAAAGAGAAGAGAGGATTCTTTCTGTGTTGCATATATGCAATGGACCAGAGAAAATTTCTTTACTTTCTAGCCCTCTCCAGATGCTAAAAGGAACCTGAAATTTTGGGGTCACAACAACTAGGTTTGGACTAGCCTAGATTGTCCAAACACTTTTTAAAAAGATTTATTTATTTGTGCATACAAGAACTGGAGTACAAACCAGAAGTGTGTGTGTGGGGATTGGAGGATTCACCAGAGAGAGAGCGGGAAACAGAACAGGCAGATTGACAGAATAGGCAGACTGCTGAGGGGAGCTGCACATGAGGTAGGAGAGGTCTGCTGCACCATGTGGGTCACCTCCCTGGCTGGGATCAAACCTGGCCAACCTCCAGTGGCTGTGGATATATCATAATGCAGTGCTTAACCCCTTGCACCACCAGAGAGGCCAAACACTTTTAAACATGCCTTTGGCTAGTTCTTGCTATTGTTTTGCAGTAGGAATATTATAGAATAAATTCAGATTTCAAGGACATTCTTGTAAATCAGTTTAGCAACTGCATGGATGTGTGCAGGCTTTTCTTAAAGCCTATTTGCTAGAGTGTGTTTATAAGACAAGAGGTGAGCACATGCTATAAATAGGTGTGGGAGGTGTGTCTGAGAAATACATGTTTAAACATGGTTAAACAAAGTTAAATAGTTGTCTTTCTGAAAAGATATTGCAGAATTTTGAATGTACTACTTGTAAACTAAATCTTTAAGAGACAGGCTAGTGAGAATGTGCTTTCCTAGTATTTGACCATTAAAACCTTCAGAATGCAACAGTGGAGATAAATATTTCTAAGGAAACTCTGTGAAAAGTAAGTGCTATTTTAAAAATAGACATTTCAATAGTTCCCACCTGATTGGATGCAAATGTCATGTTCCCTCTGCTAGGGTAAATTCTTAACAAATATATCCACATATTTCTGGTGGAGTATAGTTGCTACAACCATTTTTGAAAACAATTTGAGAGTACATACAAAAAGTCATCATAGCTTTTAACCCAGTAATTGCATTTTGGAAAATATATCCTAAAGAAAGTACATAAAATAGAGAACATCAAATTTAATTTTTATTTTAGTGTTATATTTTCTTAATAAGTCTTTCTTTTTCTTAAAATTATTCATACATACAAGAACTGTGTTACAGGACAGATATATGGGGGGGTGGGTCTAAGACGATTACTAGAGACAGTATCGGGAACAGAACAGGCATATCAACTGAGATACATTGCTGAGGGGAGCATCAGGGAAGACAGGAGAGGTCTGATGTGCGATATGGGTTACCTCCCTGACCAGGGATCCAACTGGTGCTGCAGCGGCTGCAGATAGCTTCACAGTGCTGTGCCTTAATCCCTTGTGCTAGTAGGGAGACCCCTTAGTGTAGTATTTTTTAATAACTCATTGTGGTACTGTGAACAATGTAAATACCCAAAGGTATCTAAAAAATACCAAGTTAAAGGTGAATCATAATATAGTCATTAAATGATTATAAGATTGCAAAATATGAATTCTTTACAAGTCTATAAAAAAGCTGGATACAGTATTATACATACAGAATAACTTTGCAAACCACAAAAGAAACAATTTTTTTTTGCAAAGTGAAAATAGTAGTAGTAATTATTTTTCGAAGCTGGTAGATTTATATATGATTTTTTACTTTCCTCTGTTTTTTTTTTTTTGTTGTTGTTGTTGTTATTTTTTCACAACCCTGTGGTTATTTTGGTATCACAGTAGTTCTTTAAAGATATTTTTGCTAAATAAGGGAGAAATCAAAGCAACTACTCTTTTTTTACTTTCAACCATTGACTTCTTAAAGGGGCAAGATGGGCCTCCCTGGTGGCACAGCGGGTTGAGTACCGCACTGTGAAGCATCTACTGCCTGTTATGCTCCCCTTTCTGTCTTTGGTGAGTCCTCTCACCTCGACTCTGGCCTATACTCCAGCTCTTGTATGTATAAATAAATAAACCTAAAAAAAAATTAAAAAATAAAGGGACAAGATTTGTTACTTTTATTTATGGTATAGAGGTCCTATCTTTCCCAAGGTGGACAACCTACCTCTAGGGGGGAAGGGGGGAAATTCCTCCAGTGGCCAAGGATGCACATGCTCATGCCTTCACTGATAAAATGAGGATGTTTCCACATAAAGTTTCAAATAGATGTGCAGCCTAAAGACATGAACCCCAGACTCTACTTTTTGTGCTTTCTATGAACAATTAGATAATGAAATGCAAAATGAGAAAAGCTCATGCACACATACCTGTTTTATTTTACTCACATGAATCCTTTTAGACACAGCAAAAACCAAATTTTTTCTTTAAAGATTTATTTACGCATACAAGAACTGGTGCACAGGCCAGAGTCACGAGAGGTGAGAGTAGTCCCCAGAGACAGAGCAGGGAGCAGAACAGGAAGATTGACTGAAACACACTGCTGAGGGGAGCAGTGGGCGAGGCAGGAGAGGTCTACTGAGCCATGTGGGGGACCCTGGCCAGGGATAGAACTCGCGCTGCTGTGCCACGGACACTTCACAGTGTGGCATCCAACCACACTGAGCTGAGCCATCTGGGAGGCCCAAAATAAAACAATATGAGAAAAAAAATCCAAGATGAACTCATCATTGTCTAAAATTCATACAATAGTTAACATTGTTTTTAGAGAAATTAAAGGTGGGGGAGGAATTTATAATATATAGTCTCTAGTTGGAGTAAATTTTATTTCAACTAGCAACAATTTGTTAGTTATTAAATCCATTGTGAGACTCTCTGCAGCTTCCCCAAATTCTTCATTCTCTTGCCGGAAGAACAAATGATCCTGAGTTTTCTATTATTTTTTGAAAACTCATCCCCCCTCTCCCACAATATGTGATTTGTTCTTTAAAGATGTACCAGAGAAGAAAATTTTAAAATATTCTCAGATTCATGTTGATATGAAAATTGTCTTTATTAGTTTAGGTTTTGAAATAGTAAAAGAACAGTGTTGAATCATGTAGCAGTAAGACAAGCTATTGACTTGTAGTTCTGGGGATACTTGATATAGACCCTTCTCACTCTTCAAATGAGAACTAAAGTATGACCTTAGTATACATTTTCACTTGCTCAGATGAGACTCTCTTCAGTCATTTATTGGTAATCTTGACTCTATTTTGCTATTTTGAATCTCCTTGTAAAACAAATTCAGTGGTATCTTCCTTTAGAGAAATCAGGTAGAGCCTCTCTGGTGGCACAGGGGTTAACTCAGCACCATCAAGCTATCACCACTATCACCTGAGTTTGATACCCTCACAGGGAATTAATCTACATAGTGCAGTAAACCTCTCCTGTCTCACTGGCTATTCCCCTCAGCAGTGTATTTCAGTTTGCCTGCTCTGCTCCCCACTCTGTCTCTGGTAAATCTTCTTACCCCTGCACCTCTGACCTATACCCCAGTTCTTCTATGCAAAAATAAATAAATGAAATCTTTTTTAAAAGAGAGAGAAGTCAGGTATAAGATACTCAGGTAAGGTGCTGAATATGTTCAATGGCAAGTAACTAAGAGATGCTTAAGCAATTAGCAGCTTGTCTGCTACTACAAATGGAGCAGAGGGGGCCTCCCTAGTGGCAAAATGGGTTAAGCCACGCACTATGAAGCAAACTGCAGCAGCAGTTCGATATCTGCCACTGGTTGGGGAGGTGACCCACATGGTGCGGCAGACCTCTCCTGCCTCACCGGCTGCTCCCCTCAGGAGTGTATTTCAGTAGATCTGCCTGTTCTGTTCCCCACTCTGTCTCTGGTGGATTCTCTCACCCCCCACACCTCTGGCCTGTATCCCAGCTCTTAAATGTACAAATAAAATTTAAAAAGTATTTTAAAAAATAATAGAAGTGGAGCAGAGGAAGGTGAGTAGGACTGGCAAAATGACTCAAGATGCTTCCGACTCTCCAGACTTGTAACTTTCCTACTTCACATCTATAGAATGTGCAATTTCATTTCATATTTTTTAAAGATTAATTTATTTATGCATACAAGGACTACGGTGCAGACCAGAAGTGTGGGAGAGGGTGAGAAGATTCACTAGAGTTAAAGTGGGGAAAGAACAGTCAGATTGACTGAAACACACTGCTGAGGGGAGCAGTGGGCGAGGCAGGAGAGGTCTGCTGAGCCATGTGGGTCACCACCCTGGCTACCAGGGATTGAACTTGTGCTGCAGTGGCTGAGAATAACTTCTTAGTGCAGTGCTTAACCCCTTGTGCCACCAGAGAGACCCTCATTTCATATTTTCAATCCACAGTTTCAAGATGGCTTTTCTACTGTCTGGCGCTTCTTCTATATTCCGATAAAAAAGATGACACAGCAAGTAGGATGGATTAGCATCTTAGTGTCTATATTAAGAAGTACACTCATAAATCCTGTCCAGACTTCTTTTTGCCATCTATAACTGCTGCCATATCTGTGGTCAGCACTGTGAAGCCATAAAAGCATCCAGGCTTCTATAGAAGAAACAAATGTCTTAGGAGTTAGGGATGGGTATCTAATCTTGTCTTGATTAACTGCCACATACCTCTCTAGAAGAACACAATGTAGAACCATAAAATCATCACAAACATTTTTCCCAAGACATATTGAATGTTTCAAAGGTCAGACACTAAAAGTTATGATCTTCGATCTCATCCATCAAAAATGTTGCCCAGAAATGTTGCAGGGTGGGTGAGGAGGTAACCAGAACAAATGAAAAATTCATCTACAATTACCATCATATCATAAAAAAGATTATTTTGGTATTTGAAAAGGAACCACATGTTTTAAGAATTAAAAATATGTTTTTAAATTTGGAAAAAAAATACTATGAAAAAATCATGCATTTACTTGAAAAAAAAAAAAAATGGGTGCAAATATCAGTAGGAGGTGAGGCCTGGGAGTCAAAGCGAACCTGCCAGCAGCCAACATGAAGGCAGTCTCAAAGACAAGGTGAGGACACTGTCTTGGTCTTGAGCTGGTTCAGTTCCTTTTTTCAAGTTCTCATTAAATTATCAAATTCAATAGAGATTTTGGCCAAAATAGCCCACACAAACTCTGGCAAATCTGCTACTGATCCACTTGCACCTCTTGTTTTTGATTTGGCTGCTCAAAGCTTATATGTTTAAGTATTCCATTTCATTGCAATTAAGTAAAATTAATACGATAATATTGTAGACATTTGGAAATAATAACCATCCATCAAATATTACATCTTTCAAGAATTATTTTTATAAATTTTTTTCTGATTTCACTAACTTGCAAATAAGATATGGGATTCATTTACTAAAGAAGCAAAAGAAGTATACCACAAAGCAGCATTTACTATGTTTCTATAAGGAGCAGTTTTAGGATTAGAACCACTGGCAGTGTTAAATCGAACAACTTAGAAGCACTTAAATTGTAAAGGGACACCATTTATATTTATCATTATTATCATAAAATATATATTTATTGCAATTACATTTTTTCTTTGAGTAGCCACTTAATGAAAAATAGAAAGTGCTATCAGGACATAAAGAACTTTAAAATAATCACTCATTATTCCACCATATAGTACAAATGTTTGGCATTTAGGTGCATTTTTTTCTAGACCTTTTTTTGATCCTATGCATTGCTAAATATATTTGTATTTTACACATTCCACAAATATTTATCTCATGAATCCTACATTCCAGATACATGATGTTAGCTAATAATGGAAACAGACATTTGTTTTTGTTTAATGGAGACTTTGTACTTAACATATGTCTTATGTGGTTTCATAATTTTAGAGGCCTTATTCAATATGAATATAGTTAAATTTACACAGCATATTGTCTACTTATTATTATTGTCTAAAATTAAAGACACATGCATTTCTCAGTGTTTGATTCATACTGATATATATTTTCTAAACTTTAGATAGTCATATGTAACTCCGCCAGGAGTATATGAACAAACAAGCATGTATTCATTGTACCTTATCTTATATCATTTTTTATATTTGCATTGCGCATTGCATTGTACTATTTTGCTTTGATTTCTGATGAGAATGATAGTTTGAAAATGTTTGTTCAAGTTGGGAAATGCCAACTTTTATGCCTTATTTTTATAGAAATTTTTTTATTTAGTGATTTTCTTTCTTATCTTTAAATTGAGCTAATATTTTTTTCCTACACTATATATGATTCAGAGGTATAGGTGCACACCTTTTCATATGCATGTTATCTCTCTATACCCACAATCAAAACACCTATCACCTATCATCCCCACCATAGCCCATGTAGTGATTATCATGTTAATTAGTCTGTTTTATATAGTGAGAATGAGTTCTGTTATTTTGTGTACTTTCAGTATTACAGGTCATTTAGTCATTTCTTCTGTTTTTATATATTCAATAGTCTACTGAACAACTTAGTGAACACATTGATTATTTTCTTCATGGTTTTCCTAACTTCTGATTGTACAATTCTCCCCCTTTTCAGTGATTTGATGAGTATCTAATTCTCTTTATTCAGTGGCTTGTTTAAAAAAAAAATTAACTTTAATCTTCCTGAATCTGTTATTGTTAATGGTTTTAGGCTAGTCTAAATTGATTTTCCCTAAGCTTGTTCATCATTTAGTCAAATACAATTTATTAAATCATTTATTATTTCCTTGAGACTTATGGTGATTTTTGATTCAAATTTTAGAGAATACAACTTTCTCTGGTACAAATACTTTAAGTTTAAATTTAAAAAGCCAAAACACTTAAAAAATCCAAAATATTGTGATACTTCTAATGCAGGGGGCACATGGTGGAAACTTTTAAATAGTTCTATGAGAGATCACTGAAATCATCATGATAGTGTCCAGGATATAAAATGCTCTGAATATTCCCTTTTCAGACATATTTAGACCATTAGATAAATGACAAGTTATCCTCAGTTGCACATCTTTTTTAAAATAATATTAAGAGATCTTATAAGCATGAATATAAACAAGTATTTAGCTAAGAGGATGTTAATAAAAGTTATTGTTAATTATGAAAACACAAATTGACTAGCTGCATAGGAAGTACCTAGTAACATGGTACTTCCTTACAATTACTAATACATAATAGAATAGTGAAAATGGAAAATGATTCATGGAGTATTATTAAGTTAAAAAAAAGTAGTTGATAAAAAAGATCCCATATTAAGAAAACTATAAGGTTATATTATGCATGTATGCTCATATATCATCATGTTTGCTCTGTAGAGAGGGAAATATTTGAAGATACTGACACAATAATGTAGATTACCTGAGTGTCTCGTGTGGGTATATTACACAAGTATGCTAGGATTAAGCAGCTATTATCTGTATTTCTTTCTTTGTTTTCTCTGATTTCTTCCTTTAAATAGACAATTGATATAAGTGAAATCAGTTTGAGGGGTTAGCTCAGCAGCATAAAAATAGAAGATTTCTCTTATTTTGTATATTAAGCTTTTGTTCTGATAAGAAGTTGAAACACTGGTATAAAATGCTACTCTCTTGTCTTTTTTTGTGCCATTAACAAATTTCTGTGCCAACATTTCCAGAAACACTGAGCAAACCTCTCAAAACATCCAAAACATTATGCTATTAATTTCTAAACACTGAAGAAGAAAAAGAAAAGGTACATCCCAATAAATAAAACCCCAGGGTAAATGGCTATCTTGAAGACTCATGCAAATTTCTTTATTACTCCTTTTGCTTTGTTCTTATATAACTCTTGGCCACTGTGTGAGGAGTGATAAGAGAAATTGATCCGTGACAAGGTCAAAACACTCAGAATAATTTGTTTGGCAAGCTTTGAAAATTTTATTCTCATAAAAATTGTGTACAGAGTGTGGTTTTGCTAGTTTGGTCATTAACTGGTTTGCTGACAATTAGAGGCATCAATGGAATTCTGTTATGCCTGATAAAATCAGTTGCCTGCTGTTACAGCAAAATCTTTTAAAGGGCATATTCATGGTGTAAAAAAGACTAATTAGGCTCTGAAGTTCTCTATAAGCACTGTATTTCTTATGTAAAGAACCATCCTGTACCTGAGGAAAAGAATGCATATTTTATTTGGGCCTTATAAGAAATCTTCCTTCTCAGAAGTCTAGTTTTACTTACCAACTAATACAAGGCATGACTAAAAAGTAATCAGGAAAATCCTACAAGCCACATGGGGAAATCAGTTTTATCACTTTATAGTCACATCTCATATTTCCTTTTTTTCATGCTGTGCCAATCATAGAAAGGACCACTGGAATTGGAAACAATAATTGAAGCTTTGAATTCAGTAGCAAAGAGTGATATTAATAGTCCCAATTCTTAATATTATGGATGCAGGTGATAGTGTGGAGAGGAGTAGCTTACTTTTTTGTGACTTGTATATAAGACTGATATGAAAGAAAAGATAGTTGTGGTAAAGATGGGTAACAAAACAAAAAAAATATATAATATTTTGTGTGGGATTTATGCAAAGATGATAATAAAAGTTATTAAACTGCTTGGCACAGGAAGTCAATAAAGTCAGAACAGATGCCAGTCTAGCTGGGGTCCTGGAGGCTTCCTGGTACCAGGTTTTAACAATTTATTATGTGAACAGGGAGAGATCTTAGGGTCCCAGAAAGGGCCAAGCGAAGGACAGTGAGTGTGTGAATCTCAATACAAAAACTGCTTTCCAGCCAGTGTGAAAATACATCAGTATTTTAGCCAGTGTGTCTATCTACAACTAAAGTTCTTTTAGGGTAGTTATTTGAGAATGCTGTGTCCAGAATTTCAGTTCTGAAGTATTATTTAGAGCTTAGAATCCACAATTGTAAAAGACTATTCAGGCATATTATGTATTCCTTCCCTTTGGGTCTCACACTCCTGTCCTTTCGGCTGACCTTGGTTGGTCATGCCTCTAGCACAAGTCCTAAGAGAGGCAATTACCATTGGCCTTGTGAAAGCATCAGCATCATCATTCCCTGCGTGGTGTCTGATGGAAACAACTGTCAAAGAGCTGACCTTCCTTTAGAACAACTGATTTCCTCCTGTGAACAACTCTGAGGAGCACAATCACTTGTGCCCAAGAACATCCATCCCTATTTCTCTCTAACTCACTGTACATCTTTGATTGTGACGTGGTACTCCAACACCTGGGAATGACTTCAAGAAAACAGGCATCTTTCAAAATTATCAGTTCAAGATGTTCAATGGACAGAAAAACCCACTTGCCCTGAAAAGACAACTTTGTCATTCTTTAAACTTGTTAGTGGTTTGATTTTTGCATTTGTACTTTAACATTTCTCCTCTCATTCAGTGTTTGGATTGTCACCTCAAGTTCTTACTCCTGGGATCAGAGAAATTTTGTTTCAGAACCACATTTGATTTTCACAGATTTATGATGGATTTAACCTTAAGGAAACTGCTCTGGAAAATGTTTTCTCTCTGGAAAGTTTAAGTAAACCTAAATTTGTTTTAGTTTTTTTTTTTTTTTTTTTTTTTTTTNTAAATTTTTTTTAGTTTTTTTTTTTTTTTTTTTTTTTTTTAGTTAAGAATCTTTTCTTTAAATTTTAACCAGATTCAAAGAAAAAAAATCTTTTTTTGTAAGTCTTATGTAGACAGTGTCCCTATAACTTAGTCATGGAGAAGAAGTAGGAGAATTGATTCCCAAGTGAAGTAATTTATAAATTGGTTACTTCACAAGAAGGAAAGGAGAGACAATACAGATACAAAAGTAGAGAAAATGATAAATTCTGCTAAAATTAGTGTAGGGAAATGTAAAAGAGTATGAGAAATAAAAATCTAAGCTGAAATGTTTCTGATATATAGTCTCTTTCTAATTCTGCCCTTCTACAATTTACCTTCCTAAGCCTTAACACTTTAGAAATAAGCAACCCTTGAATAGCATCCTTTGATAAATTGGACATTGATTCATTGATAAACAGCCCATTAGCCTAGAATTTCATCTCTTCATCTATCATTTCAATTATCTCCTGATTTTCCCAGGGCATTTGATAAATGGAAGACCATTTACATATGGTGCATTATTGACCATGGTAAATTTTGAATATGTACCCCTCCTATTATATTTATTTTTAAAAGTTATTTGCCAGTTCATGTGTATGCTATGTATGATAAATCATAGAATGTCATGCATACAACTCTATTAACTTGGAGATAATTTAAAAATAAAACTCTGAAAACATGATGTTACATTCTTTCATCTATATAATAACAAATTGTTTAGTTAAAAGATACCTATATCAAGAGGCAGAAAGGTATTGCTCAAAATCAAGATGGCCCTTTTTCAGTTTTTTTCTTCTTTAAAATCTTTTTCCTAAAATGTCCCCATCAATCAAGTTTACAGAACAAGATATTTGTGTGTTTCAGTGTTGTTGTTGTTTTTTTTTTTAATTGTAATTTTCTTACCTACCAGAGTTATTTGACAGAAAATTAAAAATTTTCTTTTTTGGTTTATACCCAAATTTACACCAAACAAAGGCAAAACTATATATCCCTACTATATATGGGAGTACACTCTCTCTCTCCTTCCTCTCTCTCTCTGTCTCTCCTCCCTCATTTTTAATTTCATCCTTTGCAGAGGGAACTATTAATATAGAGAGGAACACACCAGTGGGTCCTATCCTACAGTTACTCTAGATGCAAATGAAGCAGGGGTGTTTCAAACGTAGTTATTAGAAGCTTCTTTGGAGTTTCATTTAGTTATGAAGATATTTTAATGGGAAAAATGTTTTAAAAATAAATGTTTACTGGAAAGGAACTGCTGAATATCTCTACTCTCTTTTTCTAGCTTGAAAAAATATTATCTAATTTTTGCAAAATTTAAATTACTTCTAAGCAAGTTTGCTGGTCACAGAATCCTATCACAGAATTCTATTCACTGATAGGATTCTGGCTACCAATTTCTTCATATTAATTAAAACACATAAATAATCTTCACTGTAAAATCCCTTATGCTCCTTCTATTAGCTTATATCGAATATGAAGAATCATCCATGCTTTTCTAGTCTCTTGTGTTAATTTCCTGGTTAGTTTGGTAATGTGCTTAACATATCTTTGCATTTTGTATAAAATTAAGATACACATATTATTGTTAAATAGCCTTTGAAATTATTAGCTAAATAAGAGATTTAAATTGAACATTTTAGATGACTGATAAACCAAATTTTTGAGAAATAAAATATTGATAATTTTCTTCAAATGTAACATTAAATACATCACAAACACAATCAAACATTTTTAAAGGTAAAATAATATGTTATAGGTCAGTTAATTTGTTACCTCATTTTTTTGGTAGAAATTGAGATCTTTGAAGTAAAAATAAAAGATAACATTTATGACTGGAAAATTTTTCCTCATAATTTTGTTAAAATACAGAAGGGGGGTTTGACTGGAGAAAATGTCCTTGAGGTTCAGTCTGATTCCCAGTCATTCACAATCTAGTCTGTTTGCACAGATGACTCCTTTATGTGCAGGGCCTCTGAGTGGACTTGTGCAGACCTGGAATGAATTTGAAAAGGTCACAGTATTATTGCTTTATTAGCCCTTGGTGATTAAGTTTTGGAGGGCAAGGATATAGTTTGTTTATCTATCTCTGGCACTACCACACATACATGATATTTAGAAATTTTTTGACAAATGTGTAAATGAATGAAAGAATAATGAGTATATGAATGAACCCTTTGTTTTACTTAGGAGCTAACAGAGCTATTTACAAGTCACATGGAAAGTGTACAGTACATGGATAGTAAAGAGAAAGAGTATATCGGTGAGCCACAGAAGTTAAAGGTCAAAGAGAACACTGGAAATCATGATATTCAATTGGTAGAGACCATCTCTGTTCCAGTGACTCAAATCCACTTATCTGGACCCTCTTTTGGGGAGCACAACTCACTAGGATGTCAGCCAATGACCAAGTTGAAAATTATGATCTTCCTTGTTTTGTCTACATTGGAGAAAATATTTTCTACTAGAAATTTCAGCTGAAATCTGGGTCCAATGCATCAGGCTAACAAGAGAAGCTAAGGTCCAGACACCAGAAAGGAAACATAAACACCAGGGAATGAAGTGTCATAAAAGAGAAGCCAGGTCAAGAACATAGACTCAAGATTTGTAAGGCTGTTAGACACAGGGATCACAGCAAAGTAGGCTATTAACAAGCAAGGAGGAGGGGAGGGGTGGAGTTCTGAGCAGTGGCTTCAAAGTTCAGCCTATGATTATGTCTCAATTTAATGAGCTCACTGATGAGGTGTGTGGAAGGATCAAGCAACACTGAAAATTTATTCAAACCTGTTCCTCTAGTGACGTGAGGCTGCATCACACACTGCATCTGATTGCACGCTGGACTTTCTCCCCTGAGTGTTCTTTGACACTGCATATTTAACATATCTAAAATGAAATACAGCTTCTCTTGTATTTATAGTTAGAAAAAAATAGTGCAAGACTTGGAAATGGACAAAAGAGATTACAGAGTATCTGTTCTCTCAGTGGCATTCTGGGCATTGTGCTGGGGACACTGGGAGATAATCCTATAGGATTGTGTACCTTTGATTGTTTTTCTATTGACTAGGTAATTTTGCAACTCTGAAGACTCAGAACTTGAATTGAGAAAAAAAGTTAGTCATGTAAATTATTCTTCAACACAGGGTACAGAGGTATTTTGTCTCATAGCACACATTTGATTTCTGCACTATGCAAAAGATGACTATAGTATTTTTATTGCACTTTACAATTAGCAAGTTTGGCATTTATTACCATATTAATTTTAGCATTTCTGATTTACTACATTTAGAGTGTATGTGTATTTTTTTCAATGATTAGTGAGCCATATGAAGCTTTTAGCATTCATTCTCTATTTGTAAGAGACATGTTTTTAACTTTAAAGAAATTATACAAACATCTTTATTGTTAATAATACAACTAAATGCTATTGACATTTCTCATTCTCTGGCTCACCATTACTCACTAAATTGCTAAGTTAAGTTTATTTCAGTTCTCTTTTCTACTTTTATGGAGTCAATTCAGAGCCCTGTTATTTTGTACTTAACCTAATCCAATGATCAGTACTCTCCAAACTGTCCAAATATGTCTCTCCCACTATCACAATCCAAGCACAAAGCCAAATTTCTTCATCTTAACTCAAGTTTTCAGGACACTTTCAGTTCACAAACCTCTTATTTTCTATTGACTAAAGAATCGAGTGCCCAAACTTCAGGTTTTTAGCAGTAGAAATACAAAATATCTGCAACAGAAATACAACAATGCTTAAAACTTAACAAATGCTAGGTGGTTTTAGCAATACAAATTTAAATCTGTTCACTGCTGGAGACAAGTCTAAAACCAAGCTGTCAACAGGACTTATTCATTCTGAGAACCATTCTTCTTGACTTGTGGTTGGCCAGCCTATCCTTGGACCTTCCTCTGTGTCTGTGTCCTAAGCTTCTTTTCATGTGAGAACACCAGTCAAATTGTATTAGAAGGTGGCCTCAGTTTACCTTAAATACCTTTTTTAAAGTCCTGCCTATCTCCAAAACAGCCACATTTTAAGGTATTGGGGGTTCAACTGAAGAATATGAATTTGGGAGTACCTCAATTCAGCCCATAATACTCCTATAGAAAGGAAGAAAATGAATGCTTATTGCATGCCTACCATGAATCAATCACTGTGTGTTGTTTTACATAAGTTAAAAAATTGTCAGCTTAGTATTTTTTTGAACATACCTCAACACAATTTCTACTTGCAATGTATCACTCACCTAAGATATCTTTCACAAACCTGCTGATCTCTTCACTATGAAACATTGATGATCCTTAATGTCATCTCTATGGCATTTTCACATTCTACCTACCTTTATGAACACTTTTCACTTGTGCTTTTGATCATAGGTAGAAGTTCCTTAATGGTGAGTTTATTGTTGACTCTTCTAGGCCTCCCCTGCGATATATATGGCCCAATGTCTAGAACACAGGTATTTGTTACATTGAGAATTAAATTGAAGAAAAAATTAAAAATTCAAAGGAAGTGGAACATTTATAAAAGAAAGGAGATGGGTAATCAAGTGTTTTAATTTGGAGGTGGTGGTGTAGAAGGATGTTTGAGGAAGGATGAGGCAAAAGAAAGAAACACAAGAAAGATGTTAGATTAGAACCACAATTACAAAGCTTTAAAGTTAGAAGCCACTAATATGCCACTTTTAGAATAATAATTCTAATACTTTATCTTTTATTTGATGATATTTTTAGTACATGGTATTCATTTAAATCATTTAATGCCTTCAAGCAATCAATGACATTATTATTGGATCAATATACTTTAATCCTCATTTCCACGGTATCATATTGGCTTGACTATCTGATTTTAGTTATTCTCTCTTACACTCATCTGGAGTGTGGATGAAGGAGCAAACTTATGATATTATAGCAAATATATTCCATAATTGGGTCAGTCTGGTCTGTTGTGTGAAGCATGAAAATATTTGAAGGTTCTCAACTAATGTGCATTACAAATGTCATATTCCCCAAACTACTCCTAAGACTTGTGAGGACGTGATCCATAACTCCATCTATTGCCACCAGACTGTGTTATTTATTGCTGTGAAAATTTCCATGACAAATTTGTTTTTGTGGCACATTTACCATTATAAATTGACATGAAGCCATAGATGTGAGAGCTTCAGACATAGCAGTCCCATTACTTTATTATATTTTTCAATCTTAGGCTGCTATGAAATTTTTAGAAGTTCCTGTTTCCTTCAGTTATTTTAAAAATTACCAGCAGATCATTCTTTTAATAGAGTATGTTATTATTCAAACTTTTTCTGAAGTTTCATCTGATTTCTAAATTTAACAGTATGATTTTATCTCAAAACTTAGTCACCATCCACTTAACATGTACTTTTTTTTTTTCTTTCATTATTGAGGTATTCCAGATGCTTCCTTTTAAAAGAAACTGGGACTAAATTTAACAGCCTATACAGGGACTGTTGTGGGGAGGGGTATAAATATGACCTCCTGTTAAAGTAAGATCTTCTTCTAAATTAAGAATTGTAGATTGGATTTGTGGCTTCAGTACACATGAAGCTCTGTGCTGTCTGAGGGACATAGGGTTAATAAGATGTGGGAGTCTCAGGAAATTTATAGTGATCAGAGGAGAGGCACAAATAACCATATATAAGTTAAAAAGCATTGTATTAGTTAACAACAGCAGGACACAATGTCAGTATAAGTGGGGAGGACCTACAGGAAACTAGATGTATTGATAAAAAGAATTAGTAGAGCACTGTAATGGAGATATAATTACAAGATTCATAATAAAATAATTATTGAAATAGGGCATCTCTGATGGTGCAATGGGTTAAGCCATGCACTGTGATGCAAACTGCAGCCACTGGAGCACGAGTTCACTCTTTACCTCTGGCTGGGGAGGTGGTCCACATGGCTCAGCAGACCTCTCCTGTCTCACCTGCTGCTCCCCTTACCAGTGTATTTCAGTCAATCTGCCTGTTCTGTTCCCCACTCTGTCTCTGGTGAATCCTTTCACCTCCCTTACCTCTGGCCTGTACCCTGCTCCTTGTATGCATAAATAAATAAAGCTTTAAAAAATATATTGAAATAAAAACACTAGTATGACTACCCACCGAGAGTGTATGGATGACCATGGCACTGGATGAGGAACACCTGCATTTAGAAAGAGAGGTCATGAAGGTCACTGAAAAAAATAACGATATAATATTAGCAAACATTTTTTTAGAGTCCAGTGTGCAAAGAACTGTGCTATATACTTTACTTACATTAAGATTTTTAACTTACCTGTTATTGTCAGTTCTTTTGTACAATGACTAAAGAAGGGATCAGCAATGTCAAATGCAGCAGGACCCTTATTACAATGAGCATTAAAAGTTGCCAAAGATTTGGCAATTATATGTTCATACTTTTAGTGAGGCAATATCTTCAGTGTAATGGAAGCTGAAACTGGCTTACAGAAGTGAAGGTTAGTATGGAATTAGAAATAAAAATTTTTGCACTGAAGGGGAAAAAAGGGTAGGGAAAGAAGGGAAAGGAGGGAAGAGGGCCAAAGGGGTGAGGAAGGAGAGGGAAGATGAAGAGGAAAGGGGAGGGGAGGGGAGAAAGGGGAGGAGAGGGGAAAGGAGGGGAAAGGAGGGATCTTTTCATGGGAACAAATGAAAGTAAAGACACTTTTTTAGGATGAAAGAGTTAAAAGTTGCAGATGTTTATAGACCTTGAGGAGGTAGATGGTGACTATACACATTAAAAGGTTGGAGGATTTGACAAAAGGGGACAAGGAAAGAGAGTGTCAGTGCCCAGGGCCTAGTGAAATAGAACACTGCTTTCCCATTCTATCAGTCCACTGGAACCTCTTTTTAGAATCTCTTTCCTCTTAGCCAGTTTAGATTGATCTGAACTACTCATTCACGAAGAACTTAGCAATTGTCATTATCCTCAAGTTTCAAGGCATTCTACAAAACAAATCATATAAACAATGTATTGCAAACTAGTCTGCTTTCTATGTCTCTATAACCCAAGGATTTTTAAATGCCCAAAGGAGAAACACATATTGTTGAACTGTAGCTTATCCTGAGAGATGAGTACTCCCCAAATGAATGTTGCACAATTTATGTGTTCTTTGTGATTATCTTACCATAGCAAGTAAATGTCCATTGAATATTCTTTCCATTAAATACAGTGTATATATGAAATAATTTTTCCTTCTCCTACTATTTTCTAATCACTGCATCTTAATCTGCACAAAATTGTGTTTTCTCTTCTGTTTGTGGTACCTATCACTTATTCTTCCATAAATATTGAATATCTGCAGTGTAGTGGGCTCTGGTTTGTAGCACATGTACAACATGCTTCTGGGAACTTGGGCTCACAGTATGTAGATATGTAGATAACCTCTAAAATAGAAAAGGATAAATGCTTTAACAGATGTAATATATCGAGTGATTATGCAGGCAAATACAGTAACTACAACTCCCTCCTCCTTAAAATAAGTCTTCTACTCAAATACTGAATTATTTTATTTTTTTCAAATAGGTTGTCAAGAATAGAAACACCCCCTCTCTTTGCTTGATGAATCGTTCTCCTCTTTCTTTCTCTTTCTTTTTGGTTCCAACCTGCTAATTCTCTGCATGGGCTCCTTTTATATTCTGAAATTCCAGTTAAGTAACTTTCTCACTGATTATAATGACATAGGTCTGTTTTCACAGCTGTAATCTTATAAAGTTTCTTAATAATGCCATGTTTTAAACATTATTCTGAAATGCTAGAAGTTTGAAGGTGCTTAAAAAGTAAACAGCCGGCTTAAATGAAAGGAAGAGAACGGTTGTAATATAAAACTTTCAGCAATTTGTATCAGATCATTGGCACTTCATTGAAAATCTCAAACTCTTGAGATAACAAAAATTCCCCCTAAGGGGAACTAATTCACTAGACATGTGTGTACATTAGAACCAGATGAAGGTGATGCAATGAAATTAGAAAGACAATTCCTGGGCTTATTAGAAGCTGGAGACCATACATACATTTGTGTTTCTGCTAGATTTTCTGATGTTGGCAAGAATCATTTCCCCAGCAGAGTAGATTTTGGGAATTTGCGTTTATGTTCCTGATCACCTTTGACATCTGAAACTCTGAGGACTTGACATCACATACTGTTATTATTATAAACAGAGCTCCCAAGCTGTTAAGCTCAAATTGCTACTTTGGTGTTAACAAGAATGGTGCCACATGGTGAGCATATGCTGTTTGTAAAAGTAAATGATGCTTTAAGAATGTTTTACTCTCCGGGGCCTCCCCGGTGGCGCAGTGGGTTAAGCAACGCACTATGAAGCAAACCGCAGCCACTGCAGCATGAGCATGAGTTCGATCCCTGCCGCCGGCCAGAGAGGGGACCCACATGGTGAGGCAGACCTCTCCTGCCTCGCCCGCTGCTCCCCTCAGCAGTGTACTTCTGTCGATCTGCCTGTTCTGCTCCCGCTCTCTGTGGTGAATCCTCTCACCCCCCACACCTCTGGCCTGTACCCCAGTGCTTGTACGCATAAATAAATAAATCTTAAAAAAAAAAAAATCTTTAAAAAAAAAAGAATGTTTTACTCTCAAAAGGAAGTCTACTAGGCAGATAGCTTGTATTGACACTGAATATATTTCTCATTTGACCAGTCTAAACAATACCGAGCGGAGTTTGTTTACTTGAGAATTAATCAGGGAGCTCTTAAACACTTGGGTGGATGTACTTACCATTCCATTACAGACTTTTTATCTTATATTTATCCTTTTAAAAATGTATGCAATTTTACAAAGGGCTCTCTGCAGATTTTCAGATGGTGTCATAATAGAGCTTCCTCAGCACAGAAGTGATTTATTTCTTTCAATGGAGGATTTACTTAAATCAACTATTTAGTAATTTGGCATTATGATAACTGGTGTAGAATTCCTTCACCTTGGATAGACTAAAAATAAGATCCCTGAACTAATTAATCAGTTTAAATGGTGAATGATGTTATTTCCCTATGCATCTGCTTTGAGAGTTAGATTTAAAAATTTAATCTCCTTTTCACATTGTCTTTTGTCCATAAAACTAAAAGATTTGTTTTTACAAAGTATTTCCCTTTGTTTTGTTATAGATGGAAATTTGACACCTGAGTGGTAGTGGTAATGAATTTCTCTTTGGGTTAGGCTTCAAGAAAAAAATATTAACATAAAACTAATGAAGTATTAACAAGTAAATTAAGTTCATAATAGTAAGTATTTTCCCTGTTATATGAGATAACCATAGACTTAGTATGGCTAGTTTAAGATCAATCATAGTCATCAAAACTTTCCTAAAAATAAGGTGATTAGGAACAACTAAAAATATTAACTGTCAGATAGAGATTATTGTTGTTGATCAGGTGGATTCTTATGTCCAAGCATTTGTTACAGGGCAGGGAGAGGAGCACCCAGAACCCCCAAGCCTGCCCTCTCTGAATGGGTTCTGCCATCCGCCGCATTAAGACAAACATACAAAA